>CM065124.1:3025460-3337960 GCA_033026305.1 Cirrhinus molitorella | reverse complement strand
TAATATTTAATTGTATTAAAATAATTATTATATGTATTTTCTATTTTAAAAAAATAACAAATTTATTTGAATGTTAGCTGAAGTAGTAAAATGACTAAAACTGAAATAAAAATAATAAACAGACATTTTAAAAAAGAAAACTGACAAAAACAAAATTACTATAACAATAAATATTGTAAAATTATTATCAAAATAATTATTTATATAATAATTTATATTATAATTATATTTATAGATTTAAATCATTATTAGTTAATAAATACACATTATCTGTAATAGAATAAAATATAAAAAACTTGAATATTAAAATCATTATTGTATTTTTTTTATAAATATTATTTAATGAATAAACATTATCTTAAATTCAAAATAAAAATAAATTATTTAAAAATATTTGTAAAAATATTTAACAATAATTTAATATTTAATTGTGTTAAAATAAATATTATATGTATTTCTATTTTAAAAATAACTATAAATTAACTTATAAATGTTAGCTGAAGTAGTAAAATGACTAATACTGAAATAAAAATAATAAAAAATAAATAGGCAATTTAAAAAAGAAAACAAACTTTTAAAAAACTGACAAAAACAAAATTACTAAAACTATAAATATTTGAAAATTATTATAAAAATAATTTCTATAATATTTATATAGTTATAATTATTATATTTATATATTTAATTATTAGTTAATAAATACACATTGTAATAGAATAACATATGAAAAAACTTTAATATTAAAATAATTATTGTATATATTTTTTATAAACGTATATAAATATTAGTTAATAAATAAACATTATCTTAAATAAATTCAATATGAAAAAAATATATTTTATTTCAGTTAGTTGATAGAGCAACATTTGTTTTTATTATAATTCTAATTTCATGACATATAATCATAACATTTCAAAATAAATTTCATGGTCATAAATAAATAAAATATTATAGACCTTTAACTTATTTTATTTCAAGTTGCCAGAGCATTTTTTTTTCTACAATAATTTCGTTACATATCATAGTCACAATTGTACAAAATGAATTTCATGATCATAACAATTTTAATTTGTTAAATGTAAGTAATAAATTACTAAAACTGAAATAAAAATAATAAAATAAATAAAAAATAAAACAAACTTGACAAAAGCAAAATTATAAAAAAATATATAATTTTATATTAAAATATTTATTTTATTTCAGTTTCAATAGTTTTTATATGTAATTTAATTACATATCATGATCATAACATCATTTTCATTTAGTTTATGTTGAAGTAATAAAATTACTAAAACTAAAATAAAAATAATAAAAATTGTGACTTAAAAACTGAAAAAATTTTGTATAATTTAAAAAAATAATTGTTAGTTAATAAATAAACATTAACTTAAATAAAATAAAAAAGTACTTTTTTTTTTATTAAATGCCAGAGCAAAAAAATACAAAATAATCAATTCGTAACACGTTAAAATAAATGTCATGATCGGAACATCATTTTCATTTAGTTTAAGTTGAAGTAATACAATTGACAAAAAAACTTGACAAAACTGACAAAAACACAAAATTAGCGAAACTATAAATATATTAAGATGATTATTTTATAGTTATATAAATAATTGTATATTTAAAAAAGTAAGAATTATTAGTTAATAAATAAACATTAACTTAAATCAAATATGAAAATAACTTTACCTTATTAAACATTTTTTCAAATTATTATTATTATACATATCATAATAATAACAACATTTCAAAATAAATCTTAACATAATTTAGTTGAAGTTGAAGTACTTAAATTACTGATATATCACTCTGAATAAAAACAAAAAACTAAATAAAAATGAAATACAAATAATAAAAACTATTAAAAAATATTTTTTTAAATCACTAAAACTTAAAACTATAAACACTAAAAATGGAAAACTATAAAAAAATAAGGTATAAAAGTATGAATAAATACTGTAATAGTGTATTAATGATACTAAAAATTCATTGAAGAGTGTTTTTCATAAACTGTTGAAGGAGGTGTGAGTGTTTCTTTTAGACGTCTGACAGCTTCTTTTATAAATGTGTTTCATTTTCTCAGCTTTCATGAGTGTGTGATTTTGTGTCTCAGCTCATCGTGCCGCTCTGACGGCGGATCACGCGGAATCGGTCCGACAGAAGCGGCGCACGCTGATCGCTCCGGATATTAACCTGTCGCTGGATAAAAGCGAAGGCTCGCTGCTTTCTGACGACTTCCTGGAGACACCAGACGACCTGGACATAAACGTGGACGACATCGACACGCCGGACGACGACTCTCTCGGCTCCATCAACAACGGCAACGAGCTGGAATGGGAAGGTCAGTGTGGTTTTGGCTGGGTAACAGGACTCCTTACAGAATTTGCCAGATTAAATGCAGACTGTATTGTTTTCAGACGATACGCCGGTGGCCAGCGCCAAGGGTCCGGGTGGCAATGAGGGCGATGGAACGGGCCGTCTGTGGAGGACGGTGATCATCGGCGATCAGGAGCACAGGATAGACATGCAGGTCATCAGGCCGTACCTGCGCGTCGTCACACATGGAGGTCAGTCGATGATCTTGATAATTATTAAGAATATTAATTGAAAATATGATAATAAAAATGATAATAGTTCATAAAAATAATAGTTTTATATATATATAAATAATATTTATTTAATTAATAATTAATAATTAAATAAATTATTAAATAATTAATAATAGTTGTATTTAATAATAGTATTGGGTAAAATTACTACTAATAAAATAATTTTTTTAAATATATATATCAATATAAAAATGACATAAGTCAATAAAAAAATAATAGTTTTATTTCAGTAATAAAAAAATTCGAAATATAACAATGGCATTTTTACATAATAACATAATAGTTAATACAAATAATAGTTTTATATCAATAATATTTTATATCAGTAATAGTTGTATTTAATAATAGCATTGGGTAAAATTACTACTAATAAAATATTAAAAAAAAATATATATTTTATATTTGATTATTAAAATAATTATATATTTAAAAAATATATATAAATATCAAAATTACATAATAGAATAGAAAGAATAGTTTTATTTTAATAATAGTAGTATATATTTTGAAAAAAGAAATAAATAAAAAAAAATACAATTTTAGTTAATACAAATAGTTTATAGTTTATATAAATAATATTTTATATCAATAATAGTACTATTTTAAAATAGCATTTGGTATTGAGAAAGGTGTGTGTTAGTGGGAAAAAAAACAATAAAATTACTACTAATAAAATATATTTTTTTCATTATTATTTTATACTGAATTATTAAAATAATTATATATTTTTAAATATGTATATATTTAATTATTAAAATTATATATATTTAAAAATATTTAAATATAAAAATGACATGATAGTTCATAAAAAATATAGTTTTGTATCAATAATAGTAATATTTAATAATAATATTTAGTATTGAAAAAAGGTGTGTATTTTATGTTTTTAAAAATATATAAATATAAAAATAAATACAAATAGATTTAAAAGAAAATTTATAGTTAATAAAAATATATAGTTTTCTATCAATAGTAGTATATGTTAAAAATATATATGCATATAAAAATGATAATAGTTCATACAAATAATAGTTATCAATAGTAGTTGTATTTCGTCGCTGTCGGGCGGAAACCTCGTATGTCCAAATTTTGTAAATTTCATATTTTTTCACAAATCGATGCTATTGGTCAGTGCCCACGTGAATCTGTAATTTTTACAAATTATTAACTAATCTAAAGTGTTGAAAATAGCTTGAGAGCAAATCTCTTAACTCATTTGAACGCTTCAACTGTCTGAGAAGAGCTCGTATCTCCACCTTTTCTTCACTCCGCTGGCGCGTCGGGGCATATGTCCCCTTCCATCTTCTTGTCACAAAGCACCGGCAAAAATAATTAGCATTGAATGTGTCGGTGGAAACAGTAAGGAGATATTTGAATGATCCATTAATAAACTAGTGTATTCTGAGATAATGTCGCAAAGACCCTGACTCGCAATCTCTTCTTTGGACGCAACTTTTGAAGGAAAGCATCTTACCTCCGGATTACATAATGAAAGCGTTTTTTTCTGATTTGTTTTATTTCGTTAAGTAATAATTTAAAGCTTTCTATTTATTTATTTATTTATTTATTTTTTTATTTGTCATGTTTGTGAGGCATGTAGCCTATTTTTATAATTAATGAACAAAAACATTTTGTAATATAATTTTTATGTACAATTTCCATGATAATGCAATGTCTGATTTTAAAATGGTTTCCAAAGGATGAATTTTGAAATTTTAAGTCTTCAGGTGATATATAATTTCTTATGATTTCTAAAGCGTGATAGAAAAAAAGGCAACAAAGAAAGTCTTTTTGTGAAAAAGGTCTGAACTCCTGTTATGAAGTACATTTTTTGAGGTGCACTCTTGTCATAAATTAATCTATTATTTTTCCTACATAATTTGTAACACAAAACAGTGGTAAAATATCAATTTAGGAGTCTTAGACCTTTCCAACGATATATAGTTTGTCATGATTAGATTAGGATTTATTTAAAATATGGTGAAGTAAACATAGGCGTCCCGGTGACGGGACGGTGACAGTTAAAGGGTTAACTTAATAAGAAAACGAAACGAAATATAACCACTTTGGCATTACATACAAAACGTAACTATGTTAATAGCTGAAACAGTAGTATAAGCTGTTCTGGAAGAATTAAGGGGAAAAAAGACGGACTCAGTTTTTTTGTATTGCATCATAGCTCTTAAACCTTTAAAATAGAGTTTAGGAAGATGTATGTAACCACAGTCGTTAGCTTTGGTTAACTATTGAAGCCTTTTCTCTTGTCAAAAGGCTCAACGCGACCGCAGACTTTGTTTGCCTGCAGATTAATTTCCGCCTATTAGACAGTTTATCGCTTTATTTTGGTATTGCATCACTCATAGCTCTAACGTTTAAAACAGAGTTTAGGAAAATGTATGTAACCACAGTCGTTAGCTTTGGTTAACTATTGAAGCCTTTTCTCTTGTCAAAGGCTCAACGCGACCGCAGACTTTGATGAACACTGCTGGCAGCAGCGAAGTCTGTGTCTGTACCATTCTTATCAATGACGGCGTAATCTCGTATCTCCCTGCTCCCAAGTCATAAAACCTCTCCGATAAAACATGATTTTGGGGAAATGTTGTCTTAATGTTGGTACACAACAGTGTATGATAGCAATATATGGTATAATACCAACTTTAATGATAAAATATTTAATAACTCAAAAAATATGCAGTTTTTTTCATTTCCTGAAAAATTACGGTTTTGGAGATACGAGGATTCTGCCCGACAGCGACGATTTAATAATAGTATTTGGTATTGAGAAAGGTGTGTTGGGGAAAAAAAACAATAAAATTACTTTATATATACATACATACATACATACAAATGACATAATAGTTATTAAAAAAAATTGTTTTTTATATAAAAAATATTTTATAACAATAATATATTAAAATAAGATATTATTATTAAATAGATATTATTAAAATAGATATTTTATTCAAATAAACTAAGAGTAAGGTGTGTGTTAGTGAAAAAAACAAATATATATATTTTATATATTCCAAGGCTGTTTTACACAAACAGTGGGATCAGTGAACATGGAAACTGTTAACCTCCACTCCAAACACTCTACATTTACTGTTAACAGGTTATTACGGTGAAGGACTGAACGCCATCATCGTGTTTGCTGCCTGCTATCTGCCCGACAGCGGCTGCCCGGACTACAATTACATCATGGAGAATCTCTTCCTGTAAGACACAAACACAATCACGGTTTTTACAAAAAAAAATAAATAAATTACAAATAATAAAAACTTTTAAACAGGAAAACAAACTAATAAAAAAAATCACTAAAACTGAGTTATTTTAGTAGATTAAGTTAAACTAAATTTAAATGACAGATGTTGCTTTTTTAGCTTTTTAATTTACTTTTTTTATTTTAGTTTGTTAAATTAAATGTTATTTTTAAATGTTATTTTAAAGTTTAATTTTAGTTCTACATATATATATATATTTTTAAGAAATGAATCATTTTATTCAGCAAGGATGCATTAAATTGGTCAATAGTGCCAGTAATGAAATGTAAAATGTTACAGAATATTTTTATTTGAAATAAATGCTGTTCTTCTGAACTTTCTATTCATTAAAAAATCCTGAAAACTAAAATCTATCACAGGTTTTAAAAAATTATGAAGCAGCCTAACATAAATGTTTCTTGAGCAGCAAATCAGTATATTAGAATGATTTCTTTTGTATCATGTGACACTGAAAATTCAGCTTTGATCACAAGAATAAATTACATTCTTACAATTTATTCACATAGAAAATGACTATTTTAAATTGTAATAATATTTCATATTTTTACAGTTTTTCTGTATACTTAATCAAACAAAAGCAGCCTTGGTGAGCAAAAGAGATTTTTGAACAGATTTAATAGACCCTATTTTACAATGCTTCATAGTATTGTCTCTGCAGGTATGTGATCAGTAGTTTGGAGCTGCTGGTAGCTGAAGACTACATGATCATCTACCTGAACGGAGCCACGCCGCGCAGGAGGATGCCAGGCATCAGCTGGCTGAAAAGATGCTACCAGATGATCGAAAGACGGTACGACAGACATCAAATCCTATGTTTACACTCTATGAGATGGAACCAGTTCTGTTCTTAGTGCCTTTTTATTCCATTATCATCCAGGTTAAGAAAGAATCTCAAATGTCTGATCATCGCACATCCCTCCTGGTTCATCCGGACAGTTCTGGCCATCTCACGGCCCTTTATCAGGTCAGGAAACCAAATATCATAAACATAAACACCCTCAACAGTTTGTAGAACAGGCTTTAATACTTTTTGATTCCTCTGCAGTGTGAAATTCATGGAGAAGATCCGTTACGTCCAGAGTCTGGAGGAACTAGCTCAGATCGTTCCCATGGAGCATGTGCAGATTCCCGAGTGTGTGCTGCAGTAAGTGACCTTCACCAGCAGGAGGAGACACATGGATGTCTTTTGATTTCAGTCAGAGAGAGAACTTCATTTGTACACGCAAACTAAAACACACAAGGGCAGGATAGAGTTTTGTTAAAGCTGTATGCGGAAATTAACATTTCACATTAACATAATATCACTACGTTGCATAGTTAACCCTGTATAGCCTGGAAAAAATCACTTTTTTTAAAGGATCACTCCACTTTTTTTGAAAATAGGCTCATTTTCCAACTCCCCTAGAGTTAAACGGATGAGTTTTACCATTTTTGAATCCATTCGGCCGATCACCGGGTCTGGCGTTAACACTTTTAGCATAGCTTAGCATAAATTATTAAATCTGATTAGACCATTACCATCTTGCTCAAAAATGACCATGATGATTTTTCCTATTTAAAACTGGACTCTTCTGTAGTTACATCGTGTACTAAGGCCGACAGAAAATGAAAAGTTGTGATTTTTTAGGCTGATATGGTGCAGCAGGCGCAATGATATTACGCAGTGTCTGAATAAAGTCCCCAATTATATTATTAGCTTGTTGGCTTAGTGCTGGTCACGTTGGAAGTTACCTAGCTGGGGACTATTTTCAGGTGCTGCGTAATATCATTGCGCCTGCTGCACCCAAAGTTCCTCGATATTATTACGCCGGAATGAGAGTATAGTTCCTATCCATATCAGCCTGGAAAATCACAACTAT
Organism: Cirrhinus molitorella; assembly: GCA_033026305.1. Taxonomy (NCBI): domain Eukaryota; kingdom Metazoa; phylum Chordata; class Actinopteri; order Cypriniformes; family Cyprinidae; genus Cirrhinus; species Cirrhinus molitorella. The sequence continues at coordinate 3,330,208 of CM065124.1, read as the reverse complement.
TCATTTTCTGTCGGTCTTAGTACACAATGCAACTACAGAAGTGTCAAGTTTTAAATAGGAAAAATATCGAAAATCCTTGGTCATTTTTGAGCGAGATGCTAACAGTCTAATCAGATTCAATGATTTATGCTAAGCTATGCTAAAAGTGCTACCGTCAGACCTGGAAATCGGCTGAATTGATTTGAAATTGGTAAAACTCATCTGTTTAACTCTAGGGGAGTTGGAAAATGAGTGGAGTGTTCCTTTAAATAGTATAATTTTTGATACATCAGGCTTTTATGGCTCATGTATAGTATGATATAGTGAGAATATAAAGCTTTGAGCGGAAATATGATATGATTTTTATTTATGTATTCAGTTATGTATTTTATTGTAATTTTTTATTTAATTTATTTTAATATTTATATAAATATTATATAATTTACTTTAATCAACTGCATTTATTTATTTGACTATTATTTATGTATTTTAATTATATTCATTATTAAATTAAATTAAATATATTAAATATATAAATATATATTTTAAATTGTAATTTATTCCTGTGATCAAACCTGAATTTTTAGCATCATTACTCCAGTCCTTCAAAAATCATTCTGATATTGTGATTTGCTCCTCAAAAAACATTTACTATTATTATTATGATGAAAACAGCTGATTATGAGTTTCTTTGATAAATAGAAAGTTCAGAAGAACAGCATTTATCTCAAATAGAAATCTTTTGTAACATTATAAATGTCTTTATCATCACTTTTGATCAATTTAAAGCATCCTTGCTACATAAAAGTATTAATTTATATAATTTCTTTCCCAAAAAAATGATACTGACTCCAAGCTTTTAAACGGTATAGTGTATGATGTTACAAAAGCTGATCTTTGGATCTTTCTATTCATCAAAGAATCCCAAAAAAAAGTACTCAACTGTTTTAAATATTTATTATAATAATAATAATAATAATAATAATAATAATAGTAAGACATTTTCTTGAAAGGCAAATCAGCATATTAGAATGATTTCTGAAGGATCATGTGACACTGAAGACTGGAGTAATGATGCTGAAAATACAGGTTTGATCACAGGAATAAATTACATTTTACAATATATTCAAATAGAAAACAGTTATTTTAAATCGTAAAAATATTTTACATTTTTACTGTTCTTCCTGCACTTCGGATCAAATAAATGCAGGCTTGGTGAGCAGAAGAGACTCCTTTGACTGGTAGTGTGTATAGAGAAAAGTAATGAGATCTTTATAACAGTAAAGCAGATAGAAATATCAATTGTCACAATTGTCTATATTTTCAATAATATGTCTTTTAAATGATCAAAACGCATTTTATGCAATCCACATAATGCAATCCAACAATTGAGAGATATGGACAGAAGGCATGGAGCAGATTGTGTGAAACAGGTTTAAAATATAAATAATATAAAACATAGCACACATGTCGCATACTGTAAATATAGCACAAGTATCAGGGCAGATCCGAACACAGTCGTATATTTCTCTGTATTGACGGTGTGAGCTTTTAGAAATGCTCAGTGTTTGTAATGCGTGACGGTGTGAAAACAGTGTGAAGAGTTTGCGTTCTCTTCTTTCTGCAGATGTGACGAGGAGCGAATCAAAGCACAGAGAGAAAGGTAAAACCACAGCAGGGGGTTGTGGGATGGTATGGAGTTACTTGATCTGAGTACTTTTTGATCTGGCCTTTACATGACTCAAATGTTAATCAGGCAGCAGGACAGTTCCTCTTACAATCTGGTCCATAACACACAAATACATAGATATACACATACATATATATATATATATATATATATATGCATATCTATGCATTCAATACTGCATTTAATACTGAAAGCTGCTTTGACGCAATCTGTTGTTAAAAGCACTATATATATATATATAAAGGTGACTTGACTTGACATTCAAATGCATTTATTCATCCACAAGTATGTATATTGAATATTGAATGCTGTTGTCCATCCCAAAACCTTATAGTATGTATATGGCTGATGCACTCAGTCTGAGTTTTGTCAGACATTTGTTGTGCACTAATATGAACCTTTAATTATTTCCTCACAGGCTTGAACAACTGGCCAAGACTTCAGAGAGGTGAAACTCTTTATATCCATATATAAAGTGAAGGCCAGTAGTGTTTGATGTATGTGACATGTCTGGCATCACAGGCTACCTCTCAATTTGCATACTGCATACTAAAAATATATATCTCACCGGTTATGACAGTACATACATTACTGAGAAACTAAACGTGAAGAAAAATAATGCTTTTTTAATGTAATTTTAATTTAATTTATATTAATATTTATAATAATATTTATTTAGTCATTTTCTTCATTTCATGAATTTTCATTCATCTTATTATTTATTTACTTATTTTTTTATTTTAATACAATTTTTATTATTTGATCTTTTTTATAATTGATTTATTAATTGTTAATATTTTTTGATTTCTTCACTTATGTAATCTTTTTATTTTAATTTTATTATTTATTTACTTATTTTATTTATTATCATTATTATTTATTTATTTATTGTTAATATTTTTTTAGATTATTTCACTTATGTATTTTAATGTAATTTTTATTTAATTTATATTAATATTTATATTAATATTATTTATTTACTCATTTTCTTTAATCAACTGTATTTATTTATTTGACTATTATTTATGTATTTTAATCTTATTAATTATTTACTTATTTTTTATTTTAATAAATAGTTTATTATTTGATTCTTTTTATTAATTGTTAATATTTTTAGATTTCTTCACTTATGTATTTTAATGTAATTTTTATTCATTTACTCGTTTTCTTTAATCAACTGTATTTATTTGATTATTATTTATTTATTTATTTTAATCTTACTATTTATTTACTTATTTCATTTATTATCCTTAATTATTTATTTATTGTTAAGATTTTTTAAAATGTCTTCATTTATGTATTTTAATGTCATTTTTATTTCATTTTATTTAGCATTTCTTTTATTTACTTTTATTTAATTTAACTTGATATCACTGTATTATACTATTTTGTAATAAAATACAAAATATTGCAGTCATTATGCTGAAAATTCAGCTTTGATCACAGGAATAAATTACATTGTAGTATATATTCACATAAAAAACAGCTATTTTAAATTGTAAGCAAACCTTATTATTATTCAAGTTCAAGTTTAAACTTAAAAATTTGGTTCAGCAGCTTCACATTCCTTGCTATTTCTAACAGAATGGAAAAACCATCAGAGACCCTTTATTTAAGTGCAAGGGTTTATGGGTAATATAGTTCAGAAAGCATTGATGGATGCACACAAGAAATCCCTTGGGAATAGTAAACCATCAGTGCACCTTTGACATTTTCAGCATGATTAATTCTTATCTCGCATACTATTTATGAGGGTTAGTATGCAAACTGGGATGCAGCCATCACATAATCTGGCCGTGTGAATCGAACAGACTTATATTTCAAAGGTTACTGCATTGACAGCAAAAGCTTAATGAGAAAACATCATGCATTTCGATTTTATTAGAACATGCATATACATGATTCAGTGCTTTAACATCAGCATGCAATCAAAACTGACACACTTGAACTCTTTAATACAGCTGACTGCTGTCAAATCATCAAGGAGTCCTATTTTTTACCGCCTTCACTCCAATCATTTGTCAAATAGAGTCATTTTTCATCATCTAATCCAGGGGGTTTCAGTTTTTTATATCATTATCCTAGTGTGGGAATATTCTAAAAATTAAACATAAATAATCTAGATTGTTTCTAGCAAAAATATATTATTTGTAAAATATTTAGCTTCTATTATTATTTTATTTTATTTTTTTTACTCCTTATAGTACTGTACTGTCATGTAATAAAAAATAAAAAAGGTAATTGCAACTTTTTTTTTTTCTTGCAATTCTATTTTTTGAAAGGTAATTTAACATTTTTATCTCACAATTCTGACTTTACATCTTGCAATTTTTACTTTATTTCTCTCAATTCTGAGATATTTATTTATTTATTTCTCTCAGAATTGTATGAAAAAAAAGTCTGAATTGTGAGATTAAAAGTCGCAAGTACCCATTTATTTATTTTTATTCCATGGCACAAATTGGCTTCCATCGTTCTAATAATGCATTTATGTATTTAGTTATTTATTTTAAACTAAGTTTTATTTATGCACATATTTTCTTATTTATTTTAATCACATTTTTCTTATTTGGTCTTTTTTATTATTTATTTATTGTCAACTTTTTTTATTTATTTTATTTCAATCAAAGTTTTTATTATTTGATATTTTTAATATGTTTGAGATTTCTTCATGTACGTATCTTAATGTATTTTTTTATTTACTTATTTTCTTTTATCAACTGTTTTTATTGATTTGACTTATTTGTTTATCTTATAATTTATTTACTTATTTAATTTATTATCCTTTTATTTATTTATTGTTAATATTTTTGAGATTTCTTCACTTATGTATTTTAATATTAATTTTATTTACTCACTCTTTTTTTTAATCAGCTGTATTATTTGACTATTATTTATTTATTTGATTCTTATTTACTTATTTTATTTAGTTTAATTTTTCATTCTTTTTTTTTATTGTTAATATTTTACAATTTCTTCACTTATGAATTTTAATGTAATTGTATTTATTTACTCATTTTCTTTAATCAGCAATTTTTTACTATTATTTATTTCATCTTATTTAGAATTTATTTACTTTACTATTTACTTATTCATTTTAATCTTATTACTTATTATTTATTTGATATAATTCAGTGTTTATTATTTGATCTTTTTATTATTTATTTATTGTTAATATTCTTGAGATTTCTTCACTTCTTAATGTATCATAAATGTCAAATTTAAATTATTTACTTATTTTCTTTCATCAACTGTATTTATTTATTTGACTATATTATTTATTTTATCTTATAATTTATTTACTTATTTTATTTATTATCCATTATTTTATTATTTATTTATTGTTTTTGTTTTTTTTACTCATTTCCTCTAATCAACTATATATTTTTTACTGTTTATGTATTTTAATCCTATTATTTATTTACTTTATTTTAATCAATTATTATTATTTTTTTACTGTTAGTTTACTGTTAATGTTATGTTCCACATGGATGAAATGACTTTGAAAACTACCTTTTCTCATTGAATATCCTTGCAAATATGTTGCAAACACCTTTTCATGTTGATTTTAAATGCAAATGTTCAAATCTGAAGGGATTTCTTTAATATGCATTACATAAATGCAAAGAAATCAGATGATATTGTTTCATGTGCATTCACACGGTTTGTTTTGAATGCATTATTTTGCAGGCCGCCGTCAGTAGCCGCGGAGGCCTGTCCCTGACGTGTCTCATTGGGTAAGAGAGCGAACGCCTGACTGTAACAGTAGATCCAGCGGTAGGGTGGTTTAATGACCTCTGGACGATATGCCATATTTGGGGTCTCTGGATGGCGAGAGGAGCGGCATCTCGTCTGCTCTGTTACATAAAGCTCATCTGCTGCTCTCGTCAGAACAGCAGACGCAGCGACCCTGCTATTTTTGACCAGACTACTGAGCGGCACATGGCCGATATCCCAACAGAAGCATATCTGTCTGTCCCTCTTTAAGTGTTGGGGAGTAACTTAAAGGGATAGTTACAATTTGGTCAATATTTACTCAAACTGTTATTTTATTTCCTTCTCAAAGCTCCTTCTCAAAGCCATTCCCTTCTCAATGGCTGTCAAGGACAAAAAGCCCATAAAGGTAGTCCATATGACTCGTGGGCTTTATTCCAAGTCATCTGAAGTCATATGATAGCTCTGTGCAAGGAACAGACTGAAATTTAAGTCATAAGACATGCAAAAACCAAAGATCGTGTCATTGTCGTCCACCTTGACGTGACATGCGTGTATACTGATCATTTGATTTGAGAGCTTCAGCGAAAACGGAAACTTCTGAAGCTTTTCTATGACTTCAGAAGATTTGAAATATGCATACATTACATATTTGACATACTGAATATTAGGGTTGTTCCGTTTCCGATACTAGCCACAAAAAAAATCTAGCATCTGTATCGGCCAGTACTTGAAGCCACCGATCCGATACCATTTTCTTAAATAAGACCTAGGCTGCGTCCGCAAGCTCTAAAATGCTGCCTTCAGAGGCAGATGCAGCAGCAGAATTCCAAGGCAGGAAGGCATCAAGGCGAATACTGCTTCTAGAATTAAATCTCGCAGCAACATTATTCAGTGTGCGGCGAATTTAAACGCTTGGATCTCGCTGCAGTAACAGTGTCGTGAAGTCAACTTTGGCTCCCGAATAAAGCTGGGCTCGTGCAAGTTTGCGTTGCAGTCCAAGCTCGGTTTAGTTTCTCTTTTGTTTCGTTTGCCTTTTGATGTTTCTCATATGCAACAGAAAATGAAGCGCTTATGAGTTGAAAAACGCGGTGGCCGGAGGTACCTTCTTCTTATCAAATTTTCTATTCCTGACTGACTGATATTATATATATATATATATATATATATATATATATATATATATATATATATATATATATATGACCCTGGACCACAAAACCAGTCATTAGTGTCCATTTTTGGAAATTGAGATTTATACCTCATTTATAAGCTAAATAAATAAGCTTTCTATTGGTGTATGGTTTGTTAGAATAGGACAATACTTGGCCGAGATACAACTATTTAAAAATCTGGAATCTGAGGGTGCAAAAAAATCTAAATATTGAGAAAATCGCCTTTAAATTTGTCCAAATTAAGTTCTTAGCAATGCATATTACTTATCAAAAATTACATTTTTGATAATCAATTTACAAAATATCTTCATGGAACCTAATCTTTACTAAGATTTTTGGCATAAAAGAAAAATCAATAATTTATTTAGCCAATAAATATACCTCAGCGACTTATGACTGGTTTTGTGGTCCCAGGGTATATATACACAGTATCTCACAGAAGTCAGTACACCCCTAACATTTTGGTAAATATTTTATTATATCTTTTCATGTGACAACACTGAATAAATGACAATTTGCTACAATGTAAAGTAGTGAGTGTACAGCTTGTATTACAGTGTAAATTTGCTGTCCCCTCAAAATAACTCACACACAGCCATTAATGTCTAAACTGCTGGCCACAAAAGTTAGTACACCCTAGGGCTGGGCGATATGGCAAAAAATGTAATCTCGATATATATTCTATATCTCTCAATATATATATTCTAAACTTCCTCACAATATTGCTAAAATCTAAAAGATAAATGAAATGATAAATACAGTGATTGTGAATGATATTTTTCTCATTTACAGATCCACCTCAAGGCAGGGATTCATCTGTGCATGTCATTTTCCAAAGATGTTCCCTCAAAGAACAATCATGTGGACAAACACAATTATCATCATCTCAAAACACAACAATGATGTTTGTGACGCAAGTGAAGTTTTTCCATACAAGCTGACCTTTGACCTGCATCACAACCGGACCGCAGCTGAGTAAGTGTGAACAAGAAAAAACAAACGCTCATGGACTCTTTTTTTGGAATATTTGTTTTGTTTCTAAAGAGAAACATCTGTGCAAACTCAAACATCTTGTGTAACAGTCTATTGTGTTGTACAGATGTAAAACGTGGGATGTTTAATACCAGCGGGACTTGGCAGCTTAACCATGTCCACCCGCCAACCGCTTCCACAGGCATTCAGCCTGTTACATAATGCAGCAGTTTACAGGTTTAAAGTCGACATGAAATCACATTTGCCTTCATAATCTTTCATTGAACAATTTCCATTAAAAAACAATCACCTAATAATTATTTAGTCATAGTTTTGGGCTAAATAATTAAAAATCTTGTAGGTGGATAAATATGGAAGCCAGTTTCTGCCACTGAATAAAAAATAAAAAAGGTTATTGTGACTTGCTATCTCACAAGTCTGAGAATAGTAAACTCGCAATTGCAAGAAAAAAAGTCGCAGTTGTGAGTTATAATGTCAGAAATGCGAGATATAAACTCAGTTCTGAGAAACAAAGTCGCAATTGCATTGCAGAAAAGGTCAAAATTGTGAGATAAAAAGTCATAGTTTGAGTTATAAATTGCATGAAATAAACTCGCAATTGCGAGTGATTTAGTCAGAATTGCTAGATATAAACTTGCAATTCAGAGAAATGAAGTCAGAATTGTGTGATATAAACTCGCAATTTTGAGTTAATAAGATTTAAACTGAACTCGCAATTCTCAGAACTGTGAGACGAAGAGTCGCAATTACCTTTTTAATGTGGCGGAAACAGGCTTCCATAGTTAAAGGAATAGTTAACCCAAAAATCCAAACTGTAGATGGGTTTGTTTCATCAACAGATTTAGAGAAATTCAGCATTTCATCACTTGCTTACCAATGCCCAATGCTTACCAATGGAGTGAATGGGTGCCGTCAGAATGAGAGTCCAAAAAGGTGATAATAACTTTTTTTTAGATTTTAGATTTCTTTACTTATGTATTTTAATGTAATGTTTTTGTATTTACTCATTTTCTTTAATCAACTATATTTATTTATTTAACTATTATTTAATTATTCAATCTTATCATATTATTTTTGTAATTACTTATTTTATTTTTTCTCTAAACATTTCCTCAAGATAGACATGAATTTGTTTCTTCATCAGATTTGGAGAAATGTGTCAGTCCATCACGGTGTCACCAATAGATCCTCTGCAGTGAATGGGTGCCATCAAAATGAGAGTTCAAACAGCTGATAAAAACACCACAATAATCCACATGCAAACACGCAGCTTTTGTCTTCTCAAGATGTTAATTGATGTACTGGAGTGGTGTGGATTACTTGTGGATTATTGTGATGTTTTTATCAGCCGTTTGGACTCTCGTTCTCTCGGCACCCATTCACTGCAAAGAATCCATTGGTGAGCACACATTTTCAGCTACTTTCAGATCATTTTTGGGTGAACTATCTCTTTAATGCAGCAATTCAGTGCTGTTAACATAAACATAATAAAGTTTACAGCAATAATAGCAAATCAGGATTTATTTAAACGACAAAAAAAAAGCAGCTCGACCTTCATGTTGACTTTTAAACTTATCTGATTAAATGTACGGTATGCCACGTGAACAGGGCAGCGGGTCATGTCTGCTGGAACTTTACAACTGTAATACATGTGTTTAATAAGTATCAGGGCTGTGTACTGCATAGTATGCACTGCATACTTATTTGTTTTAAAGCGTATTTGGAACAGTATGCAATGATAAACGCTTCACACTGCTATATTGCTGTCACATGACCTCATTGCATTGCATGTTTTATTCAGCTTATCTCATTTTAATGCAGTTTTATCTGAAAATGTCCTAATCATAGCTGATATGATTAACTTTTTATAAATCGCACTGGAAACTGAAGGTCAAGTTGAGTGTGTTACGTTGTGGACTACAGTATTCATACAGTAAATGCATAAAATTCCATGCATACTCTAGAAATAGCGCAGTAGTGTGATAGTATGATATTCTCAACACAGCCGAAGTGTTTGGCACAGTGAGTCGTCTGAATTCACTGTAAGTAATCCATGTACATAGACTCCGCGGTACAAACTCGTGTGCTTCCAACTCAAACTTCCTGTTATGACATCATAGGAGGCGGAGCTTGTTTTCCCTCCCTTCATAATGCCTTATGAGTTCTTATAATACACATCTTGGTAACACTTTAAAGTAAGGTTCTGTTTGCTATCATTAGTGAACTGCATCGGTTAACATGAACTAACAATGAAAAATACTCTAAAGCATTTATTAATCAAAGTTATTTCTCATTTCTATGGAGGACCAAGCATGCAAAATCTAAAAGTAAACAAATAAACATAATTATAAGAAGATAAATAAGGGAATAAATTATTTGCTAAAACAAAAACAATTATTTTTTATTTTTAAAAATTGTAAATTAATTTTTTTTATTTTTTCCATTTACTATTATGTTCTTAATTTATTTGTAACTGTATTTTTATTTTTTAATTAATTAATATTTGTATTTATTTATTTATTCCCACATGTAAGGTCCTCCATAAACGTCAACATTGAGATAAATAAATTGTAGGAAAATAAAGAAAGGAATAAATGATTTTCTGAAACAAAATGATTTTTTATTTGAAAAAAGAATTTATTCAAATTTGTGAATGTCTTTATTTATTTTTGTATTTTTTCCATCTGTTATGTTCACAATTTATTTGTAACTATTATATTATATATATCATTTTTTTTTATTCCCACATGTAAGGTCCCCAATAAATGTCAACATTTACTAATACATTATTGAGATAAGAAACCCATGTTAACAAATATTTATAGATACTGTAAAAAAACAAATTGCTCTTTTTTAGTAAATGCATTAATTTTAACTAATAAGGCCTTACTGTAAAGTGTTACTCAGCATCTGTAATTTTTTTTAGCTCGACACATAGCAGAGTGACTAATTTCACAATAAATTAGCAATAAATATGCAGTTTTGTCAAGCAAATGAATTGTGTCATCATTCCACTAGATTTTGCACTGATGCACTAGATTTGACCGATCAGCATGTAAGTGCTCATAATGCATTTTGAAGGGATAATTTCAGCCACATTATTGTATAATGTACATTATCAGACTGTTTAACAGTGTACTGTGTGTAAATCATTTATATCATAGGATGTGCAATAAGTGAATGAGTTGCTAACATTGATGATGTGATAATTAATAAAAAGTCAATTTAACTGTCAAACTTACTATTTTACAGTTTCTGGTTGCATGACTCAAGTTTTCGGGACCGATTTTCGGGGAAAGGGCATACTTTCATCATTCATCTGCATATATTCATGTCATATCTGTGAATAAAGGAAAGAAGGTCAGGCTACGGAAAGTGACAGAACCTGTAATAAAACAGGAATCAACATTGCTGCGCACTAAATAGATTTACTAACTACTTTTTTCTATTTGTCTAGCTTTGCCAATGTATAGTTTCTGGTTTTATCTGCTATGGTTTCAGTGTTGCCAAACTTTTAACCGCGAGATAAGACCCTTCTTCCTCGGCTGGGATCATTTAGAGCCCTTTGAAGCTGCATTTAAACTGCATTTTGGAAGTTCAAACTCGTGGGCATCATTGAAGTCCACTATATGGTGAGAAATCCTAAAATGTTTTCCTCAGCTGAAGAAAGAAAGACTTTAACATCTTGGATGACAAGAGGGTGAGTACATTATCTGTAAGTTTTTGTTCTGGAAGTGAACTTTTCCTTTATCATGTCATAACAACTAGCACATCTACTTTATTTTTCAACACGGAAGTAAGCCTATAGGCGAGACTTCCGGTTCATTAGCCGCTACAGGGAAATAACAAGGAGAATAACAATGTGCAGTAAACGGTAAAACTGTTTGCGCTACAAACCAGTTCATAATTAAGATGATACATAAAAAAATATGATAAGACGCACCAATTTGCAATATCAAGCAGCAAACTGAGCTGTTTTGTACAAAGTTCCTCCGCAAGGAATGTGGAGTTTTATTATAAAACCGCTAGAGGGCTAAAGGTTTCATAGTGTAGCTTTAATTCAGTGTTTAGTAATTGTTGTATGGGGCAGTGACACGTGTCCCAGCAGGCATATGTTGTGAGCTGTTCATAGGTCAGGAATGGAGTGAGTCACGAATGAGTCATTCACTCACACACTATTGTGGTAATACATCTGATCTCAGAATGGCAGGAACAAAATATTACAAACACAACCCGAGCTCCATCACCTCATGCTTTCTGAAATGTCCAGTCACGCTGGAAAAACTGATGATTTTCAGTTTTCAATTTACAAGACTGTTAGCAAAGTCTTTTGCTTTTTATGTCCATTTATGCTGACATGTAAAAAGTACAAAGCATGTTTTATTCAAAGCATGTAGCCAAAACAAATAAACAAATTAGGTCCCGTTAAATAATATTAACCAATAGCCCTACAACTTTTAATTTTAATAATGTCTTAAAAAATGTTGAAATTAACTAAGATTAGTTGTTAATTGTTGGTTTATGTTAACTATGTTTACAAAAGGAAGCTTATTGTAAAGTGTTATAAGTTTCTATATTCCAATTTAAAAAAAAGTAAACATTTATTTCTAATCTTTTGAAATATTGATGATTATATATAGGAATTATGAATAATATGTGTATTGAAAAATAAATATTTAAGTCATACTACCCTGTTCTGTTTTGTTCATTAAAGGTCTAATTGTATAAGCAGTAAAAAGCATGCATTTTGACTTGGAAATACAATTGAAGTATTCAGTTTTACTAGTACTTGAGTACAAATTTAACAATATTATATTATATAATATATCGCTGATTTACTGCTCAAGAAACTAATTATTTTAATTTTTTTAATGAATAAAAAGATCCAAAGATCAGCTTTTATCTGAGATAAAAAGCTTTTGTAACATTACACACTATACCATTCAAAAACTTGGAGTCAGTGTATTTTTTTGGGGGTAAGAAATTATAGAAATTAATACTTTTTATTTAGCAAGGATGATCAAAACTGATGATAAAGACATTTATAATGTTACAAAAGATTTCTATTTCAGATATATGCTGTTCTTCTGAACTTTCTATTCATAAAAAAATCCTGAAAAAAAAATACTAAGTTGTTTTCAACATAATAAAAATAATAAAAGTTTTCTGAGCAGCAAATCAGAATATTAGAATGATATCTGAAGGATCATGTGACTGGAGTAATGATGCTAAAAATTCAGTTTTGAAATCACAGGAGTAAATTACATTTAAAAATATATTAAAATATAAAACTGTTATTTTAAATAGTAAAAATATTTAAACAAATATATTTTTTTTTTCTGTACTTTGGATCAAATAAATATTTTTGACTGGTAGTGTATACCCTCAAGTTCTTTATACTACTAAATGTGTGACTATTATCAGTACACATAGCAAAATGTGGTGTGTTTACTGTCATAAAAGGAAACTTGTGTGACTCAAGTCATTTATTTGATCATAAAATCAAAGTTCAAAACTTCAAAAATGTCTTACTTTCATATATTTTATATATTACTGGGAAACGTTGACATTGGAGTGATAAAAGCTTTGAAGTTTGTTTCTTCAATGTCACACGACTGATAATTATGAATGAGTGAAAGATAAAGGATTGTAATTTAAATACAGTGTTACATTATTAACACTGTTGCAATAGTCATAAAATAAAGTAAAATGCTAGTATCATCATTTACACTTAGACTCTGAACATGAATTGAGTTTATTAAGCAGACGATGACTTGCGAGACGTTTTGTTAAATGATTTGGTGACCTGTCTTATATATATTATTTTTGCATTGGATTTGTGCATATATACAGTTTGTTTGTTTGTTTATTTATTTTTGTATCTCTAGGTAGGCAGCAAACGAGCTTTTGAAACAGAGCTATTGCCATTGGTTGGTTTGCTATTAAATGGATAGTCTGGTATTTATGCGAGTTGCGTCAGAAGCATTTGTACCGAGTCACACGTAGACATCATGCCAAATATAGCTCTATGTCCGCGTCCACTGAGAGCTGGTTAGGTATGGAACTTTTCACCTCAGTCCGGGAGAAAAGTTCCCTCATGCCGTGCCAGCAAGACGAGTCAAGTAATTGGAAACGATCTGATAAGGATGGTCAAGTATCATGAGAGGAAACATACTGACATACCACGTGCCTGCCTTGTCTTTATTTAACATTTGGCTCTGGGATCTGCCCTTCCATGTAGGTGGAGAGTGTGACCATAATATAATGATTAACAGACATTCGAACTGAATGCATACTAACAGACATAAATCACTCAGAAATAGCTCAGGACTCTCTCTGCTGTCTGAAACATCAGGCTCAAACATTCTGTGTTTGCACTTGACGATACTGAAAATGAATAATCACAACATGTGGGATTCTGGCCAGACTGGAGTTCACCGGGTAAAATGACCCTGAGCTGAAAATGTAGGGCAGAAATGATGTGGGAGGATGAGTATAGAGACAAAGGCATTCAAGAACATAGATGTCACCCTGGACACCACAAAACCTTAAGTAGCACAGGTAGCCAAAAATACATTGTATGGGTCAAAATCATTAGGATATTAAGTAAAGATATTTTGTACATTTCCTACTGTAAATACATAGTAATATGCATTGCTAAGAACGTCATTTGGACAACTTTAAAGACGATTTTCTCAATATTTTAATTTTTTTGCACCCTCAGATTCCAGATTTTCAAATAGTTGAATCTCGGCCAAATATTGTCCTATCCTAACAAACCATACATCAATGGAAAGCTTATTTATTCAGAAAATAATTACCCTTATGCCTGGTTTTGTGGTCCAGGGTCGATTATTTATATATGAAAAAAGCTATTTTATTAATAATAACATGGCCAATCTTAAGCATTAAAATGAATGTATTGCAGTTATTGTCTGTTTTAATAGGGGTTTAATAATAGCAATTTACTGCCTTGATTATGGAATTTAATAATCAATTATATTAACAAAAAATTTACGCTACCAGTCAAAAGTAAGTTTTGTAATGTTTTTTATATTTTAAAAGTGTCTTCTGCTCACCAAGCGTGCATTTATTTCATCCAAAGTACAGCAAAAACAGTAAACTTTACTCAGTATTTTTACTATTGAAAATAACTGCTTTATTTGAATATATGTTCAAATTTATTTCTGCGATCAAAGCTAAATTTTCAGCATCACTGCTTCTGTCTTCAGTGTCACATAATCCTTCATAAATCGTTCTAATATGCAGATATGCTGTTTAAGAAACATTTATTATTATTATCAATATTTAAAACAGCTGAATATTTTTTTTCAGGATTCTTTGATGAATAGAAAAATCTAAAGATCAGAATTGATCTAAAATAAATACTTTTATTTAGCAAGGATGCTTATAAATTGATCACAAGTGATGATAAAGACATTTATAATGTCACAAAGGATTTATATTTCAGAAAAATGCTGTTCTTCTGAACTTTCTAATCATCAAAAAAGCCTGAAAAAAATCTACTCAGCTGTTTTCAGCATAATAATAATAATAATAATAATAATAATAATAAATGTTTCTTAAGCAGCAAATCAGTATATTAGAATGATTTCTGAAGGATCAGGTGACACTGAAGCAATGATGCTAAAAATCCAACTTTGATCACAGAAATAAATTACATTTTAAAATATATTCAAATAGAAAGCAGTTATTTTCAATAGTAAAAATATTTTACAATATTACTGTTTTTGCTGTACTTTAGATCAAATAAATGTAGGCTTGGTGAGCAGAAGATACTTCTTTAATAAATAAGAATAGGAAATACTGTGTTTTTGTAAAAAAAAAAAAAATACATATTTTGTCAACGGTCAATAAATTGCCATAGTAATACAGTGGCACAGTCATTTTACACACACATCTAACGTTAAACAAAAAAGATCCAGGCTATAACTCGCCTTCAAAACCTCCATGGGAAGTTTATCTAAGACTTTTATTCACACCTTTGATTTAATTACATTGTGATTGTCTATAAGCTGGATCGTCGTGTAAATGAAGTGTTTATCCCTTTTACCTGCTTTTAATCACGTCCCTCATTTCGGTAGTCTTGGTAATGCGTGTTAAACACAAACTATGTGCTTGCTGGACTGATTTGGTGGTATATTTCCACTCTTTAATTGCCCCTTAGAGCAGCGCCGTCGCCTCGATACGCCCCCACCGTGCGCGCGACCCGCTGACAGACGCAACGCGACAGGTGCGACGTTGGAACGTCGCCAATATGCAAATGAGCGAGACGGCTCAGGCGCTGATTGGTTCTCCGAGAGCGGCCTTATTGGCAAGCGCCCCACGTCGACGTGACGCAAAGCGGAGCCGGCTATATAATGAGGGCGAAAGCCTAGTCCATCAATGAAATAGTAAAGAGAGGGAGATTCTGGGAGGGAAGAGAAAGGAGAGAGAGACTGAAAGCATTCCCGACTGTATTCGGACGACCAAGATCAAAAAGGATCAGAATGAAGTTTATTATTGGAATAGGAGGGTGAGTCATCTATAAGATCGACATGTTGAATTTATTCAGTGTGGTATTATTGTTTAATAAATGTGTAACGTTTCCTTCCCAGTGTGACCAATGGAGGAAAGACAACTTTGACGGGAAGACTCATAAAGAACTTACCAAACTGCTGTGTTGTGCATCAAGATGATTTCTTCAAGGTACGGCGAGAATCCACATTTTTACAAATTCATTTATATAGAGATATAAGCATATATAATACTTGGACATGCATAAGTTTGATTTAAACGTCCAAATACGTATAATAATCATAAAATACAATAGAAAAGCATTTCCAAAGGACAAAAAAAAAAGGTAAAGACGTTTAGGACTTAGCCATTTGTTGTGTTTATGGATCCATTGTCCATTTTGTGGTTCATGAACCCTATGCTGGTGTTCTCCTGGACAGCCAACCTCAAAGACCCAACAAATGAATGCCATATGAGGTGTCTAAAATGCAGGCATTCATTTGCAAGCCTAATTGCACTAATATGATTCTCTTGCTCATGCGTTTATCATTCTGTGGCATGTAAGAGGATCTGGCAACCCTCCACACCCACCATATCAATATATTTGATAACACCTCTTAAGTGCATCACACACACATTCCTAACTGTCATCTCAAGATTGTTATTCACTAGATAATTCACTCCAACGAGTGCATAAATGCGCATTTGGCGCATTGCAACCAAATTGAGTTCGAAATCCAAGACTAGCCTGAGGGCTTGGCGTCACATGTCCAGGTGGGACCAGCACTGCCTGAGCGATCCACACCTTTTTGTTTTATTGGTCACTGTTATTGCAGCCCCAAGATCAAATAGAGCTCGGGGAGGACGGCTTTAAACAATGGGATGGTAAGAGTGGCTTTCGCTGTGGGAAGAGAAACAGTAACGTATTCCCACCTTTCCATAACCATTCTGATGTTTGCATTGATGTAACACATAAACCTAAAACCCAGCAAAACTTTGTCTTGCACTGCACGTCAAAAGCTTGGACACACTTAATGACTAAAACTTCGTAGGTGAAGATAAAGTTTAGAAACCT
The DNA here is from genome assembly GCA_033026305.1 of Cirrhinus molitorella. Taxonomy (NCBI): domain Eukaryota; kingdom Metazoa; phylum Chordata; class Actinopteri; order Cypriniformes; family Cyprinidae; genus Cirrhinus; species Cirrhinus molitorella. Next base: position 3,313,065 of record CM065124.1, on the reverse strand, counting down.
TCCAAGATACAGAACATTTGTGACCCTGGACCACAAAACCAGTCATAAGTGTCAATTGTTCGAAATCTGAAAGCTGAATAAGTTAGCTTTCCATTGATGTATGGTTTGTTAGGATATGGTTTGTTCGAAATACAATCTGAGGATGCAAAAAAATCTAAATACTGAGAAAATCGCCTTTAAAGTTGTCCAAATGAAGTTCTTCGCAATGCACATTACTAATCAGAAACTAAGCTTGATATATTTACACTAGGAAATTTACAAAATGTCTTTATGAAGCATGATCTTTACTTAATATCTTAATGATTTTTCGCATAAAAGAAAAATCTGACATTTTGACCCATACAATGTATTTTTGGCTATTGCTACAAATATACCCCAGTGACATTTATAGTCTTTCAAAAACATTTTATTTACAATGTGTGTCCAAACTTTCGACTCGCAGTGTATATTTGACTCACAGTCCTGTTGTATTAATTATTAACATCCCTAAATAAGGAAAAAGGACATTTAGAGGAGATGTTTAATATTCTCATTATCCAAGCATGTGAGACACGCCTTGTCTTTTTTGTCTCCTTGTTTAGTGATCACCGCCTTGGACATGGAAGCCATGGTGAACACTGTTAAGGGATGGATGGAAAACCCGGTGAAGTTCGCACGCTCCCATGGCGTGACCGTTTCACCTGACGGCTCGGACCCTGAGCGCGAGACCCACATACTCATTATAGAGGGATTTCTTCTTTATAATTACAAGTAGGCATCTACAAAGTCAAACTGGTTTTGTTTATCTTAAAGATGTGGGAGGTTGATGGTCTTCTTGTTTCCATCTCCAGGCCTTTGCTTGACGTCTACAACAAGTGCTACTATGTCACCATTCCATACGAGGAGTGCAAAAGGAGAAGAAGGTAAGAGCTGATATTGAAGATAAGATGTTTGTGCTGTACATGATTCAGTTGATGGTTTTCTAACACATTTGTTTGCTTCGTTTCAGTACAAGAACTTACACCGTTCCTGACCCTCCCGGTCTGTTTGATGGCCACGTGTGGCCCATGTACTTGAAACACAGGCTGGAGATGGAAAACTGCGGCTTAGATATTCGTGAGTCAACCATCTGTGTATCTAGTGATAAAATTCATTCATAACCCTTGTAATCTGTAACTAATGACAATTCATATCTGCAGAATATGTGGATGGAATGAGCACAAAAGACGAGCTCTATAACCAAGTGTATGAAGACATTCAGAACTCGCTGTTGAATGTCTTATAGGTAAGATCCTCCTACTTTTAATATATTATACACTTTTGCCCAAAAGTTTGGGATCAGTAAAAATTGTAATGTTTTGTTTTTTGTCTCTTACGCTCAAAGTTCCATTCATTTAATCAAAAAACAGAAAAAAATAATATTATGAAATATTATTGCAATTGCAAATGATTTTTAAAAAAAAAGTCTCTTACGCTCAAAGTTCCATTCATTTAATTAAAAATACAGAAAAAAAGTAATATTATGAAATATTATTGCAATTCAAAATAAGTTTTTATTTTATTATACTTTAAAATATCATTTATTTCTGTGATGCAAAGCTGAATTTTTGACAAGAACAAATATTAAGGCTGTTTCCAACACTAATAATAAATCATTATATTAGAATGATTTCTGAAGGATCATGTGACACTGAAGACTGCAGTAATGATGCTGAAAATTCAGCTTTGCGTCACAGAAATAAATGATATTTTAAAGTATATTAAAATAGAAAAAAACTATTTTAAATTGCATTAACATTTCACAATATTACAGTATTTTTTCTGTATTTTTAATCAAGCAGTCTTGATGAGCAGAAAAGTCGCCTTTTTTTTTTTTTTTTTTTTTTTTTTTTTTCTAATCAACTTTTCCTTATTGTCTTTGCAGCATCTCCAGTTGGAATGAAGATGTGTGTGTATAGAACTGTAAATAGCGTAATAAGTAGATATGGCTTCTGCCACTAGATGAATTTTTGTAAATAAACACTAACTTATTTTAAAAGTGATGGCAAAGACCTGTGATTTTATATTGCTCTGTGTAACTTTGTTTTGTTAAATACAAGCATTACTCTCTGGGATGCCCAGAGACAAACAGTGTATGGCAATTATGACTTTGTTTTCATTTCGCTGTAACTAAATCTTCAGTCCGAACGGACTTTTGAACCCTTTATGTGTTTTCATTCTCGACATACATGGGAACCATCAAAATGTTTATGATTACAATGTCTGGACTGTGATGAAGGAATATAATGGACAATACATCAAATATTTGATTAAATTATTAAACAAAAATGTTGAAATAAAAATACAGTAAATATAAATTTCTTGCTGTGTTGTTATTTATTTAATTTTGTCCAACATATTAAATTTCATCTCATATTTTGGGTAATTTTACTTTATTTAGGCTCTTATGTTATATATTTTATTTATTAATTCCAACTTTTTAATAATATATTATCATTTAGGCTATTTAATTTTGTCCAACATATTACATGTAATGTAATTTTTCCTTATTTATGCTCATATGTTGTATTTTATGTATTAATTCCAACATTTTAATGTATATTATCATTTAGGCTTTTTAATTTTGTCCAACATATTAAATTTCATCTCATATTTTGTGTCATTTTACTTTATTTAGGCTCATACGTTGAATTTGTATTTATTAATTCTAACATTTGTATGTATATTATCATTTTGGCTATTCAATTTTGTCAAATATATTACATTGTATCATTTTACCTTATTTATGCTCATATGTTGTATTTTATTTATTAATTTCAACATTTTAATATTATATTATCATTTAGGCTATTTAATTTTGTCCATCATATTACATTTAATGTCATATTTTGTGTAATATTTCCTTATTTATGCTCATATGTTGTATTTTATTTATTAATTCCAACATTTTAGTGATATATTATCATTTAGGCTATTTCCTTTTTATTCAGCATATTAAATTTCACCTCATATTTTGAGTAAATTCTCATTTTATGCTCATATGCCACTGTATATTTGATTGCAGCATTTCATTGTTCATGATATATTTATATTTGGCTCCATTATATCCCTCTATGAACCATATAAAAACACCTCAGGTAAAATACTTATTTTTATAAAGCGTTACAAAGGTTCTGTTTGTGCATTTAATCTACCATATATTGCCATATAAACAGGAAAACAAACATATCAGACACTCGGGCACAAGGTCAATGTGTTGGTATTTATAGCTTGTATGAAAAGTTAATAGGCTACTACATTTAATTGAAGTACATTCAGTGCTCACAAACAATCACAACATTCACTTCCTTATTTTATCCTCTGAACAACACTGGTTTATTGATGTACATGCATGCATTGTGTATATGGTACAGTGAATTGTTTTTTTTAAGCCATAATATTAATAATATCAACAGACAGAAAGCACTTTAATCATGTTTGATGCATGATATTAAATAGAGGAATGGAAATGGGCATCGTTTCTAATCTTGTTGTGTAACAGAAGGCCTCTACTGGCGTCCGTTCATTCAGACTGGGATCTAGTACCAGGTGCGAGTGACAAACATAATCACCACGAGCTGTAAGAGCTTTTATGGATCCAAGGTTATTTCAGTTTTGCCTTATTTTAGTATCAACGCTTGCAGGCTCCAAGTGGGAGCAGAGTCATGACAAATGGCGAAGCGAAGTCGTAACGCGAAATGTACAGTAGCCGTTTTTCGTAGCTTCGCGTCGTGACGTCATAATGGGCGTGTCGACGCGGCAAGCAAGATGGCGGCAAACAATTTTGTTTTGAACGGTAATGAATGGTTTAAAACGTATTTTAATTTTATTTCAGCAATATTAAGGCGCTAATCATTCGTCTGTATTTTATTTAGCAATGTCACCGACTTCCCATGTTTTGTGTCTTTTCAGCATTAAATTTTGTCTCAGATATTTCTCCCACATTCCAAAAACTTTCTTACTCAGTATTTTTTGTCTCGTTTTCCAGTACAAAACGTAAATATGATGAAATATAGATACATTTACTTGAGAAGCAAGAGGACTTCAGATATTAAAATGACCTGTGAGTGAAGCTCAATTAACTTTATTTTTGATACCGTCAAATAATTTATAATAATTTAATAATGTTTATTTTGTAGTATTATATTGTAGTAATAAATCAAATTAAGTTTTTCTTCAAATGTGATGTGAATGTATTTTCTTAAATGCTTTTTATATATTGTTATTTACTATTTTTTTAATATACAACAAAATATATATTGTTAGAAAGTATATTTGCAAACATTTTGAATCATATATTAGCAAATATATTTCTTCTGCCTTTTTTCTTTTTGAATATTGTGATTTTTTTTTAAATATGTTTTTGTGCAGTATGTAATTATCTGCCAGTGGGCATAAAAAAAATATTTAAATTAAGTCATATATTTATGAATTTTAGTGAATATAGTTATTTGGGTTTGTATTTTATCAAGCAATTTTTTTGTAATAGCATCTAGAAACAAAATACACATTAAAATACCTATTTTTATTTAAATGTAAATATTTTTACTGTATATATTAGCAACAAAATAATATTTTAAATATTTGTAAATTATTTAATAAAATTAAATAAAAAATTAAAATATAAATTAAATATAATATTAAAATAGTATGGAATACATTTAATATATAGTTCTTCAAATGTGATATGAATGTATTTTCTTAAATGCTTTTTATATATTAATATTTTTTTAAATATACAACAAAATATATATTGTTAGAAAGTATATTTGCAAACATTTTGAATCATATTTTAGCAAATATTTCTTCTGCCTTTTTCTTTTTGTATATTGTAATTTATTTAAATATGTTTTTGTGAAATATGTAATTAAATATCTGCCAGTGGGCATAAAAAATAATTTTAATTAAGTCATATATTTATGAATTTTAATGAATATAGTTATTTGTGTTTGTATTTTATCAAGCAATTTAAAATTGGTTTGAAATAGCATCTAAAAACAAAATACACATTAAAATAGCAATGTTTATTTAAATGTCTGTAAATATTTTCACTGTATATATATGTATATATACTATTAGCAACAAAATAATATTTTAAATATCTGTAATATATAATACCTGTATATATAAATTAAATATAATATTAAAATAGTACGGAATAAATATATAGTTGAATATATAGTTCTTCAAATGTGATGTGAATGTATTTTCTTAAATGCTTTTTTATATTTTAATATTTAATATTTGTATAAAATATTTTCAAAATATACAAAAATATATATATATTGTTAGAAAGTATATTTGCAAATATATTTCTTCTGCCTTTTTTCTTTTTGTAAATTGTGATTTTTTTTTTTAAATATGTTTTTGTGCAGTAATTAAATATCTGCCATAAAAAAATATTTTATGGTTTTTAAATCATTTAAATTATTTCAAATATTTATGAATTGTAGTGAATTTGTGTTTGTATTTTATCAGAAATGAATACATTTTTGTAATAGCATCTAGAAACAAAATACACATTAAAATATAAATTTTTATTTAAATAAAGTAATACAAATATTAAAGTCTGTAAATATATATATATATATATATACATAAATACACTATTAGCAACAAAATAATATTTTAAATATCTGTAAATTTATTCAATAACATTAAATAGAAAATTAAAATATAAATTATGTGAAATATACATAAAATATAATATTAAAATAGTATGGAATAAATGGAATATATAGTTCTTCAAATGTGATGTGAATGTATTTTCTTAAATTCTTTTTAGATTTTCATATTTAATATTTGTATAAAATATTTGCAACATATACAAAAAATGTACATTGTTAGAAAATATATTTGCAATCATATATAATATTTTAACAAATATACTTCTTTGCCTTTTTATATATTGTGATTTTTTTGAAAACATATTTTAAATGTCAGCAAAATAACTTCATTTAAATGTATTTAAAACTCCTACTGGCAAATATTTGTCTTTCTTTATGCAAAAACTCACTTGATTTTGATGCATTTTTTGGAAAACAAGACCTAATATATTACATCATCATTCTGCTTCTCAAGTGAATATCTTTGGTTGAAGAAAGCTAAAATATTTGTATGGTAAAACAAGACAAAAATACTGTGTTATAATGGTTGCGGTCTAAAAATGAATTCGTTTAAAACTTTTGAGTGTTGTTTTAGTGCTTTTCTGAAGAGGAGACATGTGAGACTCATCAGGTAAGAGTCTCTATTTGATCTAACTGCAGTCGTCCAGGTGTTGGGACAAATTGTAAAGCATGTCTGTGACTGTACTGGATTGGAGGGTATCTGATGATGCATTGTCAGGCGGTCTGGAGTGCGGTTATGTGTGTGAGTCGTTATATTTAGGCGACATGCCTTTGGTGTCAGGAGAGAAGGGGCCGCTGCGAGATGTAAATAGATGTGCACGCTCTGATCTCTAACCGGTTCGACCCCGTGTCACACTGTCACACCATCAGGCCGAGTGCCTGGACCACGAGGTCTGGCTGGGGGAAAGGTGAGAACGTCTTCGACGTCATGGTTTGTCGCGAAGGCCTCAAAAAAGTAGCAGAGGCGCGGCTCAGGTTTTGGCCTATTTTAGTTGAAACGCGAGGTGATATTCACATGCTTTTCGCTCGGCGTTTTAGACATTTTTAAGTGCGACTCAAGTGTCGCTGAATCATTAAAATGCTCCGTGTGAGTCTGCAGGAAGTGATGTGGGTGTGGGGGACTTTTGCGGCCATGAATTTGTTGTCACACACCACCATATCTGAGATAGCTGAAGAGCGGCAGCTGCTGTCCCATCAGCAGCTGTAAATGTGTGAGGAACATTTCACTCATATGCCGGATGACAGCGGCATTTTTGTGATTATTAATAGAACCTGACACTTTCGAACAATCACATTTTATTACTACTGTTACTGTTACTTTATTACTACTACTTTTATTATTATTGTTATTATTATTATTATTATTATTATTATTATTATTTGTCGTGGGTTATTAGGAAATAGTATTCGTGTCCAGAGTTTATATAAAGATTCAGTATAAAACTAATTTGTGACCCTGGACCACAAAACCAGTCATAGCAATAGCCAAAAATACATTGTATGGGTCAAAATGATAGATTTTTTATTTTTTTATTTTTTGGCAAAAAAAGATAATATTCCATGAAGACATTTTGTAAATGTCCTACCCTAAATATATCAAAACTTAATTTTTGATTAGTAATGTACATTGCTAAGAACTTTACAACAACTTTAAAAGCGATTTTCTCAAATTTTTTTTTTTTTTTTTGCACCCTCAGATTGCAGATTTTCAAATAATTGTATCTCGGCCAAATATTTTGTCTTGTCATAACATGATGTATAAATTTCGATTTCGAAAAATTGCCCCTTATGACTGGTTTTGTGGTTTAGGGTCACATTTATTATTATTTATTTTTGTAGACAAAGACACTGATATATTTTTTAATTATCTGTATAAATGTCTAAACTTAAATCTAAACCTATATGTAACATTACATGGAGTTAAGCAATTTGTGTGTGTATTTTATATACTAGCAACAAAATAAACATTAAAATATTAATTTCTGTTTAAATATCTGTAAATCTATTCAATTAAATGGAAAAATTATATATACAGTATATATGAATTTTAGTGAATATAGTTGTTTCTGTGTCTATTTTATCAAGCAATTTATATAATTTTGGTAATAGCAACAATAAAATACAAATTAAAATATACATTTTTATGTAAATGTCTGTAAATGTTTGCACTCAAATTAAATACTTCATGGAATAAATTATGAGTGCTTATATATATATATATATATATATATATATATTAGCAACAAAATAAACATTAAACTATTCATTTCTGTATAAATATCTGTAAATGTATTCAATAAACTTGTATAGAAGATTAAAATATAAATAAAATGTAAATATAATATATATATATATATATATATATAGCCTATATATATATATATATATATATATATATATAATTTATATTTAAATTCATATTTAATAAAATTAAATATGTCATGGAACAAATTAGAGATATGTTGTACACCTTTATGTATAATTATTAATAGGCAAATTGTAATACTTTATATTATCATAAAAAATACATAAATGTTAGGCTATAACTTAAAACTGTTACATTATTATAGCCCTTACGAAAATAAACCATGGTTTTACTATAGTAAATGTGGTTTTTTTTTTTTAGTTTATTTTAGTTTAGTACAGTAAAACTTTAACTATGTTTTTTTGATTTTATATAGTAAAACCATGGTTAAATTTCGTAAGGGACATGCTTCAGTACATGCTGATGTACTGGTAACCAGTATTTGTTGAGTTTTGGACTATTGGGTTTCTTTTTTCATCATCAGATCTTCATCTTTCTCCATTTTCTCGCTGAGCAGCGGTTTATTTTTACACACGCGTCTCAGGTTGACGCAGACCACGTGACCGCGGACGTATGGCTCTCCATACCGCGTGACACAACGCCACATCCGCGCGCCCCGCGTTAAATGAGGGGAAATGGACGATGACAAATTTGGACGTTGAAACTGAAGGACATCGCGGCCTTCAGGAGACAAGTGTCAGCATTAATGTGGGTCATATGCAAGTTTTTACTTGCGAACACGAGAGCGCGCAGACACGTGTGTGGATCATAAGTGAACTTGAACGCGCAATCATAAAACACGATATCAACAAACGCTTTTATGACCATCATAACCAGTCCGAGATTTAAAAAAGGAATGTTTTGTTCTAAGAAAGGATATTTCCTTAATAACCAAGCTGGAGGAAATGATTTGTAGAGCTGATGATTTATTTATTTTTCTTTTAGTCCTTGATTTTATTTCCGATTAGTCGCGATTAATCTATTCAAAATAAGTTTATGTTTACATAGCCTACTATATATGTGTGTGTGTGTGTGTACTGTGTATATTAAAAAAATATTTGTATGCATTGTATTTATATGTAAACACTTGTAAATAATGTATATTATATCAATATAGATATTTTACTTGTATATATATATATACATACATACATACATGTATATAGCCTACAGTTTGTAAACAAACTTTTATTTTGAATCGATTAATTGCAACTAATCATTTTGCAGCCCTATTAGTCTTACATAGAAATGGTATTTAAATGGCATTTATTTACATCATATACACTACGTTTTGTAATATATTATATTATATATATATATATATATATATATTTTTATTATTATTATTTTTTATTTTTTTGCATTTCCAAAACAATGAAACCATAACATGTGAAACTATATAGCAAACTGCTTATCAGTATCACACATATATAATTATTTTCTAGCTGTCATCTAGTAAAAATATCGAGCTATAAAATAATGTGGAAAGCAGCTCAAAATATTTGATAATATATATATATTTTTTTTTTTTTTGCTATAGTTTCTTATATTATATTATATTATGACTCCCCCCCCCCCTTTTTGCATTTCCAAAACAATGAAACCATATATGATTATTTTTTTCAGTTATTATGTATATTTATATTAGTAATTTTTCATACCTAATATTAATATTAATAACTAATATTATGAACATTGTAAATTCCCTATTATTTTGACTCAATACGTTTTGTTATTTTTGTTAAGCTTTACTTTACTGTCCAAGCACAGTTTATCAGTTTATGCATTAGATGAATTTTAGAACCATTTTGATAAAAAAGGTTCTATTCTCTCAAAGGGTTCTAAATAGAACCTTTTTTTGGAGAAATGGTTCTATTGGCCAAATATAGAACCCCATGGTTCTATATAGAACCTCAAGGAACCTTTATTTTTTAGAGTGTACAATATAAAAGTTTTCTAATTTTTCAAATAGCAACAAAATACATATTAAACTGTATTTATATTTAAATGTCTGTACATAGCCTTTATTCACTAAATAATTAATACATTAATTTACGTTACTGAGCATTTTTTTTTATCATGCTAAATATGATAAAAAAAATAATTTATATTTAAACATCTCTAAATATATCCACCAAAATTAAATATTTAAATGTTATTATTTTCTGACTTTTTGACTTTTTTTATAATTCCCATACCCAAAGCGCTAGTATAATAATATATACATAAAGTATATTTTCCGAATTTTTTTTGGTACAAATTCTAATTTTTATTGCGTTTTATAATTTGCGCAGCGCGCAACAATCCTAGAGCGCATCGGGGACGCGCGTTTTACGCACAAGGTTGATACTTCAAAATAAGACAAATATACATTTTGTTCATTGAATTATCGATCAGTATATCCATTCTGGCGATCCGCTTGCAATTTTCTCCCCAGTAAGTGACACCATATTCCATGATCCACAAGCCCGAGAGCTCGTTTATGTTGCGTATCTCCTTGAAAGGCAAAAATGCGTTTTCTCACCTGCTTCCAGAAGTAAATTAAAGGTGACCTTCAGCCCTTATTTTAGGCACTATGATTTAGATGGCAATTCCTCGAAGAATAATGTTTCTGCGTCAGGTGTGTGGATATATATTCCTTTTGGGGGAAATCTTGTGCTCAAACCATTAAAGAGACCATCCTCGTGAAAGCACACAAAGATCAGTGCAGCTCTGGACAGACCTAGATTTACGAATGAAATAATTTCAAAAGCGTAGCAGCGTTAGTCTGATGTCGGGAGGAAACACGGGGAAGATTTTATTCAACAAACCCAACAGAGAAACAACCAGGAGCGCCAAAGACACTGAGAGTTTATTCGCTATACAATGTCCAAAAGCTGGTGGAAAGCAACGCTTCTGCTTGTGGTTTGTTTTTACACATTTTGTTGCAGTTTTTTTAGACACACAAGTAAAGACTCAATGTAATGTTTGATACTTACTGTAGTCTAAACTGTATCTTAGTCTCTTCTGCTGAGGGAGTGAGTGAGTGTGTGTGAGTGTCTGCTCGGATCTCTGCTTTTATGGAGGCTGTCAGGGGTGTTTCCACAGCTCATCTCAGCTATTCCTGATCGCAGTGTCACCTTACTCTGTCAGCAGCTCTGGCCATATTTGGCTTTATAAGTCGTGGCTGCGATTTGACCGAGTGACACACAAAGAATTTTGAATTGAGTAATACTGAATGCTGAATGCATCATGTGCTTCATAATTGCTTAGTTGCATATATATGTGGAGAACAAATGTGTTATGCTCATAAAGTACTTTGACGAACTTCGAAGCTTTGAATCAATTCTTTTCAAAATGATTCAGTTTTCGAAGCGTTCGAAACTCTTCACGCTGGTGACGTCTGCTGGTCAAAACTGTGTAAATGCAACAAAAACACGCCAAAATATGCATAAAAACGCTTTTAGAAACCCAATGCTACGATTTATTGAAAGTATAATATATTTAATGCAATTTAAAAACTCATAAGGTACAATAACAAAAATAAAAACACGTTAAAACATGCATAAAAAAGCTTTTAGACACCCAGTGCAAATGTTTTATTGAAAGTATAATATATTTAATGCAATTTAAAAATCATAAGATACAGTTAGAAACCCACTGAAAATGTTTTATTGAAAGCAATATATAATTAATGCAATTAAAAAAATCATAAGGTACAATTAAATATGTATACATATTTACATGTAATACGTGTTTATGCTTAATTTCTACTGAATGTGCTTTTGACACTGAATGCTCTTTTGCTGTCCGTTTCATAATTGCTTAATTGCTAATATATGTGGAGAACAAATATGTTGTTGTGCTCATAAAGTACTTTGACGAACTTCGAAGCTTTGAATCAATTCTTTTCTAAACGATTCAGTTTTCGAAGCGTTCGAAACTCTTCACGCTGGTGACGCCTGCTGGTCAGAACTGTCTAAATGCAACAAAACACGCCAAACTATGCATAAAAACAGCTTTTAAAAACCCAATGCAATGATTTATTGAAAGTATAATATTTGTAATGCAATTTTAAAAAATCATAAGATACATATTTACATTTAATACATTTTTAAATAATTGTTTATGCTTAATTTCTACTGAATGTGCTTTTGACACTGAATGCTCTTTTGCTGTCCGTTTCATAATTGCTTAATTGCTAATATATGTGGAGAACAAATATGTTGTTGTGCTCATAAAGTACTTTGACGAACTTCGAAGCTTTTAATCAGTTCTTTTCAAAATGATTCAGTTTTCGAAGCGTTCGAAACTCTTCACGCTGGTGACGCCTGCTGGTCAAAACTGTGTAAATGCAACAAAAAATGACGCTAAAACAGGCATAAAAACAGCTTTTACAAACCAAATGCAAATGTTTTATTTTAAATATTATATAAATGCAATTGTCAAATAATCAAATACCATTATTTGTGACATTATATGGAGTGTATCAACATTATAAGTTGATACACCATACATCACTACAGAATTTTACTACAGTGATTTGATTGCAACATATAATTCATTAATGTTAACATTATACAAATTGTACAAACTTTAATTATTGTAGAAACTCTAATTTAACAAACGTTATTGTACAAACTTTAATTTAACAAACCTTAATTATTGTAGAAACTTTAATTTAACAAACTTGAATTATTGTAGAAACTTTAATTTGCTGTTAAGCTGCTTTGAAACGATTTGTTTCATGAAAAGCGCTATACAAATAAACTTGACTTGACATTGGGAACCAGTGTTTTGTTTTTGGTATTTTATTTATTTATTTATTTTTTCTTTAGTGTAGTTTATATATTGCTATGGTTTTTGTTCAATATTTTGAAAGTGTTATATTTAAATATATATTTTGAAAATAAACCCAATGCAAATGTTTAATTGAAAGTATAACATATTAAATGGAATTGAGAAATCACCAAATACTACTTAATTTGTGAAGATATGAAGTGCCTGTATATATTGCAGTTCATCATATTATTTGCATATTGCACATTGTCACAGTGTTTTGTTATTTATTATTATTTGTTATTTATTTATTTACTCTTTATTACTTTTACAAAAAATGCATGAAGCATGAAAAAAATTATAGGTAATGTTAAAAATTATTGTTTTGAGATTTATGGAAAATACATGAAACATAAAAAACAGCATTTAGGGTAGCATTTAAAAATATTTTATTGTTTCATTTTGAACCTAAGTAATTTATTTATTTGTTAGTTTTTTTCTGTATATTCAGCCAAATTTAAATTATAAGACAATTATGAAACACACAAAAAAGTACATTATACATTAAAAGAAATTAGTGTAGCATTTAAAAATATTATTTTGATATTTATTAAAAGTATCAAAAATATCATATTTAAGTTGATTCAAGTAATTTTTCATTTTATTTATTGTAATAATAATGATGCTTATGAATTTTTAGGGGAAACAGGAATTAGTAACCTTATTATAGATTTTCAGAAAAATGTAAATGAAGACAGTTATGAAACATGATACATGAAACATAAAAAATAATAAAGGGTACCATTTAAAAATATTGTTTTGATGTTTATGAAAAATATATAATATTTAAGTTTAAGTTATTTTTTATTTTATTTCTAGTTATAATGGTGTTTTTTTTTTTTTTTTTAACAGAAATGTATTATTAACCTTATTAGGGATTTTTCAGCAAAAAATAAATTATAAGACAATTATGAAACACGTACAAATAAAATGCATGAAACATAAAAAATTATACTTAAATATTTTTTGATATTTATTAATCATATTTAAGTTTAAGTTATTTTGTATTTTATTTCTAGTGATAACAATGATGTTTTTTGGGGAACCAAGAATCATTATTAACCTTATTAGAGACTTTTCTGAAAAATGTAAAATTATAAGACATGAACCAAAAACATGAACCATAAAAAAATGAAGGGTAACATTTAAAAATATTGGTTTGGTATTTATGAAAAACATCATATTTAAGCTGATTTAAGTTATTTTACTTATAGTAATTATAATGATGTTTCTTTTTTTCAGCCAAATATGAAACAAAACAAAAAATTAATGAAACATAAAAAGTTATAGTTTAAAATATATTTTGATATTTATTAATCATATTACCAGGGGACCAGAAATCATTATTAACCTTATTAAGACAATAATGAAACACACACACCAAAAAAACATGAAACATAAAAATTAATGAAGGGTAGCATTTAAAAATATTTTTATACATTTATGAAAAATAAATATGTCTTGTCTTGACTTGAAAACCAAGGTGCAAGTTTCACGCTATTTCTATAGTGGTTTCTTTCTTAATTTGGGTAATTGTGTTGTTATTGCTGTTAAATTGATGTTTAAGACCAACGTAAAGAAAAATCCCTGCCAGAGAAATGAAATGTGTTTTCTGTAGCGCACACTGCCATCTAGTGGACTTCGTCAGCCTCACAAACATTTTCTCCTCTAAGCTGATATTCAGTGTCTTTAGTTGTGAGTCTCAGCAAATTCAACTGAGAAAGTTCATTTTAAATCAAGCAAACAATTCTTGCCATTTAAATTGCATTATAATTATTCTAGGTTGTACAGAAACACTAACTGTGTAATATAGGATTGTTATAAATGAGTGATGTTTTTGACAGGAGGATGGTTTGTTTGTTGTGTAGATGCGGCTCACAAACATCTCACCTGAATGCCAGTGTTCAGCGTTTACTTCAGAGAAATACGTCTTTCCACAAATATATAGTGCCAAATAAAAATTAAGTCATTTCAACCATTAGTTTTCCACAGTGAACCTTCAGAATGCTGTTTATGCACCTCAGAAAGTCTCTCAGAAATAAATGTTTTATTTTTTTCTCTTAATGTTGCATCATTACAACTTATACTGAATTCTGACTTTTTTTTAGTTTTTTACTTTTTTAATATCCTGATAAAGTTTAAATACACCATCATGGAGAACAGGGATGCAGATTTACTCTAAAGAAAGTTTTATAGTATTTGATTTGTCTCGTTTTTGCTTTAATAAAAGATTTTTCCCCAAAATGTATTTATTTTTTTATTTTTTTTTATTTTTTCAGAATCCTGAAAAACATAAGCCTATCACTTAAATGATCATTTATATTAGAATTTTACTTATATTTAGTATTTTTCCTAATCTTTTTTACTTAAAAACCCTTGAGTTTTATAGTGTATATAATATAAATATTTCATATTCAAATTATGGAACGTTTTAGTATTTGTTTTGAATCGTTTTTTTTTTTTATTATTATGTGTTTAATAAATCCTTATACATGTATTTGCCCATATTGTATCTATACATGTATATCCCATAAATTGCTAAATGTTTTATAGTATTTGTTCATTTTTTCTTTTTAATTCTGACAATCCTGATAAATATATAGACATATCCCATAAATTACAGAGGTTTATAGTATTTATTTTGATTTGCTTTAATGGCAGAAGTTTGGCAGTATTCAATATTTTTATTTTTTAAGAATATGAAACTTCCCATAATTAAGTTTTATTTTATTTTCTTTGTGCCTCTTTTTTGTATTAGTGACATTTTTTAATCTGTTTTATTATTTGAATTGTTAGCTATATTTAAAGAAAATCTTAAAATTCTTTAAATCTTAAGTATAATTCCCATAAATGATTCCCATACCCCCCCCTCCCCCCAACTCATCCTGATAAATATAGTCATAAATTAATAAATTATACATTGCATTAATAGTAGCTTTTTTTTTTAATCTGATTTATTTATTTATTTTTGTTATTTTTATTTAAAGAATTCTGAAAATAAAAAGTTTTTTTTTATTATTATTTTTATTTTTGCTTTAATGGCAGTATTTTTTCAAAAATCTTTTATTTATTTAATATTTTTGAAAAAATATTAAAACACTTGTAGCTATATATCCCATAAATAAGTTGTATAATATTTTATTTGTGTCTCTATTGAAACAGCTTTTCGTATAAAATAATTTTTTAAAATAATTCTGATAAACTTAAATAGAATTCCCATAAAATTCCAGAATGTTTTACAGTATTTGGTTTGTTCTAATGACATAGCAAAATCAGTTTGTTTAATTTTTATTTACTTGTGTAGTTGTATTTATTTATTTTTCACCCCAAGACACTATTGCAGAGACTGGATACGTTTTTTATTTAAAAATGTTGATCATTTATCAAACCTAGTCTCAAACATAGACTCACTCCAAAAACATAAGTTTTGAATTCATTTCTTTAACAAAACTAATTGTTCGGTGAGGAAAGAGTTAATCGCGAGTTTTCCTGACTGTGCATGCGCGCGTGAACTCCCCCAATTTGATAAGTGTCCGTCCGCGTCTCTCCGCTCCGTTTCCAGTATCTCGAGGAAGATCCGGATTATGCCGTTTACGCACCTCAGACTCCCACATCCACTGGCAGAGGAACATCTGTGCTGGGAGCCCACATCAGTGACCAGTGTCCAGCTTTAAAAATGCATCTCAAGATGCCAAACTTGCTTTTGTTTTTCTCTTTACTCCAAGGACTGAATAACTTTATCAGCGCGCAAAACTCCGCGCCCTGGAGGAACCGGATCCAGTGGGTGAATAACGGCCAGGTGTTCCGTTTAATGAGCACCGGCTCGGCGTATCACGCACCGGTGGCGACAAGAAGACACTCCAGGGTGTTTCTAAACAGCAATAGAGATGTTCCCCGTGACAGGACAATGCAAATCCGAGTGGAATCACCCGATTCTGCGGCCAGCAGTAGCGGCAGCACCGCGCTTTCGGCTCCGGAACGCATGCAGTTCATCGCGGCCAACAGCCGCACACCTGGCGCCAGACAAATACAGGTGCGCCAGCGGCTCAGAGCAGCTCCAGGAACCCGATCCAACGCAACCGCTCCGTCCGAATACTCTGGCGGAGGAAGAACCGCGCCACAAGGGGACAATACCCCACGGAGGGCGCCAGCGGTTGCCAATCTCCAACATCTGGAAGCGCCCACGGAAAATTCAAACACTGTAACAAACGGAAACTATAACGAAGCGGGGCTCCCCAGAGCGCAAACTTCAAATGTAGAGCAAGGGACCACGTCTGAAAGTATGGCAGGGGATGATCCGCGAAACAGGAATACGGTTTTTTATAACATCTATCCCCCCGGCGGCAGGACTGTCATCCCGCGCCGGCCACCGCCTGGCACCGGTTACGGAACCAGATACTTCCAGAACGGTGAGCTGCGCCCAAATAATAAATTTAGCCTTAACATATTTTAAAATGTGAAGGTTTTGTTTAAAACAGACAGACGTGTTTAGTGTATGCATGTGTTGTGCTCGTCTGCAGGTCTTCCTGATCTTGTGCCAGATCCATATTCCATCCAGGCGGGCTCATACATACAGCGCGTCCAGATGTACGCGCTCCGGTGCGCGGCGGAGGAGAACTGTCTGGCGCGGTGCGTTATGAATCATCATCTGTTTAGATTTACAGCGACCATATCAAGTATTTAGACACTAAATTCACACTTAACCCTTGTGCTTCTCAAAATACTTACCTAATCTCTCATTATGCTTTATATGTGACCCTGGACCACAAAACCAGTGATAAGGGTCAATATTTTGAACCTGAAAGCTGAGTAAATAAACTTTCCAGTGATGTATGGTTTGTTAGGATAGGTCAGTGTTTGGCTGAGATAACACTATTTGAAAATCTGGAATCTGAGGGTGAATTTTTTATTTTTTATTTTTAACACAGAAAATCGCCTTTAAAGTTGTCCAAATGAAGTTCTTAGCAATGCATACTAATCAAAAATTAAGTTTTTATATATTCAGGGTAGGACATGTACAAAATATCTTCATGAAACATGATCTTTATTTAATATCCTAATGATTTATGGCATAAAATATGTTTGGCGACGTATTTTTGCCATTGCTACAAATATACCCATGCTACTTAAGACTGGTTTTGTGGTCCAGGGTCACATATTTCAAAAGAAAAAAAAAACCACTCTGTAATTACTAAAACTAAATAAATAAAAACTATATAGACATTTGAAAAAATTATTTATAATGTTTAAAATGAATGCAGAACAAGTCATTTCGAGATTGAGCTCTTTGACTTTTGATTGCAGACTCTGAGACATTTTATAGCTCTAAACTCTTACTGGATGTCAATATTGACTCATTTTTATAGAAATTTTAGAAGAAATATCTGAGATAAAGTTGATACTTCAATGACTTCAGTGAAGTCTTAAAAAAAGCAACATCTGACACAACATTCTGCTGTCTCTTCTGCTCACCAATGCTGCTTTTATTTGATCAAAAACAGTAATAATGTGACATAATAATACAATCGAATGAATAAGCTTTCCATTGATGTGTGGTTTGTTAGGATAGGACAATATTTGGCTGAGATAACACTATTTGAAAATCTGGAATCTGAGGGTGCAAAAAATCTAAATGTTGAGAAAATCGCCTTTAAAGTTGTCCAAATGAGGTTCTTAGCAATGCATATTACTAATCAAAAATTAAGTTTTGATATATTTATGGTAGGAAATTCACAAAATATCTTCATGGAACATGATCTTTACTTAATATCCTAATGATTTTTGGCATTAAAAGAAAATTATTTCGACCCATACAATGTATTTTTGGCTATTGCTACAATTATACCCGTGCTACTTAAGATTGGTTTTGTGGTTCAGGGTTGTATTGTATTTAATTTTGTTTTCTTTTAAATAGAACAAGTTTTGTATTTCTTTCTGCAGATGATTGGTTATAGGTCTCACTGATTTGAGCTTATACTCCTCAGTTTTTGAGTGAATATTGCCAAAATGATTCAACATTTTTACTCAAAATCTCTGCATAAGCTTAGATCAATGGGACCTACAATCAGTCAGTTCCAAATAGAAATACAAAACCTGTGCTAAATGTAAGAAAACAGGTGGATGAAAAGATTTAATCCTATATTTAAAACATGTTCCTGGATCAACATCTTTTGTGCATTAATTAAGCATTGTGTTATCATGCATAATTGTAACCAGTTTTAATACTTTTAATACAGTTATAATTTCCTTTACGCCTGACCCCTTCGTGAACTTGACTTCATACACTGCCAGTCAAAAGTTTTTGAACAGTAACATTTTTCATGTTTTTTAAAGAAGTCTCTTCTGCTCTCCAAGCCTGCATTTATTTGATTTGATTTATTATTTATAATAACTATTTTCTATTTTAATATTTTTTCAAACTGAATTTATTCCTGTGATTTCAAAGCTGAATTTTCAGCATCATTACTCCAGTTTTCAGTGTCACATGATCCTTCAGAAATCATTCTAATATACAGATTTGCTGCTCAAAAAACTTTTATTGTTATTATTATGTTGAAAACAGCTGAGTAGAATTTTTTTTAGGTTTATTTGATAAACAGAAAGTTCAGAAGAACAGCATTTATCTGAAATTTTTAGTAACATTATATATGTTTATCATCACTTATGAACAATTTAAAGCATTTTGAATTCAAGCTCTTGATCACATGAATAAATTACATTTTGAAATGTATTCAACTAGAAAGCAATCATTTTAAATAGCAAAAATATTTCACAATATTACTGCATTTGCTGTATTTTGAATCAAACAAATGCAGGCTTGGTGAGCAGAAGAGGCTTTCTTTTTAAAAACGTTAAACATCTTACAGTCCGAAACCTTTTGACTGGTAGTGTACATCCACTAAAATCCACCAAAACACCAGATTTTTCAAACACCAGAGACATCAAACATCATGAAAAGATCTTGCTTTGAGATTTTGTTACCTAAAGCAATCATAACCAAACATTTTTAGGTGTCCAAAGACATTTTGTGGTCACTATATATTAGCTGGAGCAGGTATAGTGTAGCCTAAAAATAAATGTTGCATGGTTCGAATAGTGGTCTATTTTACTAAAAGCTTATTTTTTGCAGTGCTGTCAGTAGTATTGGTGGATGCATGACCTTTCGTGACCCTGTGTCTTACATCTTTCAGATCTGCATACAGACCCACAGTCAGAGACATCGACTACAGGGTTCTGCTTCGCTTCCCACAGAAGGTCAGAAACATGGGAACGACTGACTTTCTGCCCGTCAAACCCAGACATCAATGGGAGTGGCACAGCTGTCATCAGTGAGTCTGATTAATCATATAATAATAAAACACAAAATAAAATCAGCTGTTTTGCAAAAAAAGACTGATATTACTTCATTTGATGTTGAAAATTATAATAAATACTTTCAGTCAAGAGCAGTTTTTTTTTATTCACAAAATCTTTCAAATTATATATACACTGCTCAAAATTATAAACACAACACTTTTTTGATGAGTTGAGTTTAAAGATCTAAGACTTTTTTTCTATGTACACAAGAGGCCTATTTCTCTCAAATATTGTTCACAAATCTGTCTAAATCTGTGTTAGTGAGCACTTCTCCTTTGCTGAGATAATCCTTCCACCTCACAGGTGTGGCATATCAAGATGCTGATTAGACAGCATGAGTAATGCACAGGTGTGCCTTAGGCTGGCCACAATAAAAGGCCACTCTAAAATGTGCAGTTTTACTGAAAACCAGTAAGTATCTGGTGTGACCACCATTTGCCTCACACGGTGCAGGAATGTTGGTCCACTCCTCTTCAATGGCTGTGCAAAGTTGCTGGTTATTGGCAGGAACTGGAACACGCTGTCGTATACGCTGATCCAGAGCGTCCCAAACATGCTCAATGGGTGACTTGTCCGGTGAGTATGCTGGCCATGCAAGAACTGGGATGTTTTCAGCTTCCAGGAATTGTGTACAGATCCTTGCAACATGGGGCTGTGCATTATCATGCTGCAACATGAGGTGATGGTCGTGGATGAATGGCACAACAATGGGCCTCAGGATCTCGTCACAGTATCTCTGTGCATTCAAAATGCCGTCAATAAAATGCACCCGTGTTCGTTGTCCATAACAAACGCCTGCCCATACCATAACCCCACCGCCACCATGGGCCACTCGATCCACAACGTTGACATCAGCAAACCACTCACCCACATGACGCCATACAGTGAAAACCGGGATTCATCCATGAAGAGAACACTTCTCCAAAGTGCCAGATGCCATCGAATGTAAGCCTTTGCCCACTCAAGTCGATTACGACAACGAACTGCGATCAGGTCGAGACACCGATTAGGACGACGAGCATGCAGATGAGCTTCCCTGAGACGGTTTCTGACAGTTTGTGCAGAAATTCTTTGGTTATGCAAACTGATTGTTGCAGCAGCTGTCCTGGTGGCTGGTCTCAGACGATCTTGGAGGTGAAGATGCTGGATGTAGAGGTCCTGGGCTGGGGTGGTTACATGTGGTCTGCGGTTGTGCTGCTGATTGGATGTACTGCCAAATTCTCTGAAACGCCCTTGGAGACAGCTTATGGTAGATAAATGAACATTCAATTCACGGGCAACAGCTTTGGTGGACATTCCTGCAGTCAGCACGCCAACTGACCTATTGCTAAGCCCCGCCCCCCTTAGTTACTGTTGCTGCCTCAGACAAACAAACAGAGTTTCCCACTGTATTACAATGACAGCTGTCAGTGTGAAAACCTTGTCTGAAGATGTTTTTGATCAATTCTGAACACAGAAGGACCACCTCTCATAGAGGAGCATTCAAGTAGGGCTTTAATATGCCATGGAGAGATATATAAATGATTTTAAAATAAATATGGTGTGTAACATGATTAATTTGAAATCGAGGGTTTACAGATCACAATGCAAATGGAAGAAACCTCATGTTACAGTCGTCACGATCGCAGATGACAACATCCAGGATCAACACTGTTCATGTACTGCAGTGTTTACATTTACCCAGTTTAATATGGAGAGGCCCTGAAATGTAGACCTTCGTTTAGGTGTTTTTGACCTACACTGTAAATGACATGAGAATAGTTAGCTG
The DNA here is from genome assembly GCA_033026305.1 of Cirrhinus molitorella. Taxonomy (NCBI): domain Eukaryota; kingdom Metazoa; phylum Chordata; class Actinopteri; order Cypriniformes; family Cyprinidae; genus Cirrhinus; species Cirrhinus molitorella. The sequence continues at coordinate 3,291,173 of CM065124.1, read as the reverse complement.
AGGTTTGTACATTTGCATGGACTCATTAACTTTAACGTTAGCTAGTTTTAGCCAGAGATACAATATTTACAGACATTAACAGCTTGAGCAGATGAAAAAGGCCACTTAATGAGAGTATGACAACCAGAAAATAAATGCTAAATAATCAAATATTCCAAATTCCATTGCCAATCCTCTCAGGATACCTGGAATAAGTGTTACAGATACCTCAGGCACATTGTTTATTATTTTTGTAGCATAAACACCATTAAAATGAGGAGAGCTTCGGTTCTTCCAATGTTTCTTTATGGTGCTGAAACCTACAGATGTTCCATTTCTGTGCAGCTGATACTCAACTGCCATTGGCTCATCTGCGTTCTAGGGGCGGGGCTTACCGATAGGTCAATTGCACGCTCCCTCAAAACTTGCGACATCTATGGCATTGTGCTGTGTGATAAAACTGCACATTTTAGAGTGCCCTTTTATTGTGGCCAGCCTAAGGCACACCTGTGCAGTAATCATGCTGTCTAATCAGCATCTTGATATGCCACACCTGTGAGGTGGATGGATTATCTCGGCAAAGGAGAACTGATCACTAACACAGATTTAGACAGATTTGTGAACAATATTTGAGAGAAATAGGCCTTTTGTGTACATAGAAAAAGTCTTAGATCTTTGAGCTCAGCTCTTGAAAAATGGGGGCAAAAACGAAAGTGTTGTTTATAATTTTGTTCAATGTATGTATCAGCGTTACTGCACTTGTTACAAAATAACACTCTACTGTCAAAAGCTCCAAAAAGACAAAAAAAAGAGAATTATTAAAATAATTTACAATCTGCACAAATATATTTAATATTGATATTTAATAAACATTATATATTAATTGCAATGTCAACACAGATGTAGCAAAAAAACATCTAAATCACAAACTTCTGTCGCTGGCCGTAATTCTAACATTGATATCAGGATTAGGTGTACAATAATGTCAGAGATGTAAAAATGGGCTGAGAATTAAACAGTTATTTGTAATCTGGCTCATATTGAGACAGGAATCTTGTGTTTGTGGTGTTTCTTTGCTGATTAAGGGAGAACACGAGCCTCCTTCATCTTAATATTGGTAGTCCAAAGCAAAAATGCTACAAAATGCACTTATTTTGTGTAAAAGTGTGACCTGCAATCACTGCAATGACTTCTTTCTTATTATAAAATAACACCAGCAGCCATATTCTAAAATACATTAATGTTCAACAAAAAGTTACATTTATTAGTATTGAAATTCAGAGTAAACTGTCCTTTTGTCATGCAATCAGAATTTAGAATCAGACCTTTGTGTTTTGTAAATCTTCTGTGAGTGATGCATTTCAGTGGGTTGCTAGGGTTTGTTTAAATGATTGTATGTATGTATTAACAGTGATGAGAGCGATCCGTATGAACTGTGTGATGTATATGACAGGCACTATCACAGCATGGATGCGTTCAGTCACTATGATCTGCTGGACATCAACACTGGAATGAAGGTCGCTGAGGGACACAAGGCCAGTTTCTGTCTGGAAGATACAGGCTGTGATCCTGGATTTCATCGCAGATATGCCTGCACTGCACACACACAGGTACAGACACACAAATAAACTAAACTTTAGCTGAAATGTAAAATAAATAAATAAATTGTAGCATTTAATTTGAGTTTATGTGCCAAAGTAACCAAACTAAACTGAAAAAAAAAAAAAAAAAATTACAAAAAAAACACAAAACTACTTAAAAATTAGAATGAAAACTATATATAAAAATAAAAACAAACTCAAAATAGTAATAAAAATAAATTATAATAGTATCTCAGTGGTAATTTTAAAAAAAGCGTTATTTTACTAGTATTTCTATACCATTAAATTTGTATTTTAAATTAGCTTTTAGTTTAATTTTTTTTTTTTTTCAGTTTTAATTGTAGTTCAGCTAGTTTTCAAACAAAACATGTTTCGTTTAAGTTTCTCCATATTTTATTTTATTATTTTATTTTTCAGCTTTATTTCAATTAGCAAAAAATAAATAGTTTTAATTATAATAACCTTGGATTAAATAGATTTGTGGTTGGCATATTTAGTGTTTTGGTTTAATAGAAATATTATTGCTGTTTTTATGCATATAGCAATTATCCAGTTAGTTCTCAAGGCGCCATTTATTTTATTTTATATTTTATTTTATTTATCAGCTTTATTTCAATTGAACAAAAAATAAGTTGTTTTAGTTTTAATGATAATAACCTTGAATTAAATAGATTTGTTAGATTATTGCTGTATTCTTGCATAAACATTTAATTTCATTCATTTCATTTGAAATTATTATTATTATTTCATTATTTGAAATAATTTTAGTCTTAACAATAATTACCCTGGTTGCGATGAATTTGTTATTTTATTTTATTTTATTTTATTTGTCAATGCACCATTTCCAATTTTCATTTATTTTATTACTTTATATTTTATTTTTTTTAGCTTTATTTCAATGAGTTTTAATGATAGTAACCTTGGATTAAATAGATTTGTGCTCAGCATATTTAGTGTTTTGGTTTAATAGAAAAAATATTGCTGTATTTTTGCATATAGCAATTATTCCAGTTATTTGTCAAGGCACCATTTCTAATTTTATTTTATTTTTCAGCTTTATTTCATATTGTATTCATAAATTGTATTAATTTAATTTAATTTAATTTATATTTTATATCAATTTAACAAAAAAATAAGTTGTTTTAGTTTTAATGATAATAACCTTGGATTAAATAGATTTGTTAGATTATTGCTGTATTCTTGCATGAAGCAATTATTCCAGTTAGTTGTCAAGACACCATTTATTTTATTTTATTTTATTTTCAATTAGCAAAAAAATAAAAAATGTAGTATATATAACTTCCCTGGCTGTGATGAATTTGTGCTTGTCATATTTAGTGTTTTGATTAATAGAAATATTCTGATTTCTAATTTTCGTTAATTATTTCTGTTTTATTTTATTTAAGCTTCATTTCACTTTACAAAAAAAAACAAAAACAAATTTTACTTCTAACAACAATAAATCTAAATGAGCCAGATTTGTGCTGATCATATTGAGTGTTTTGGTTTAGCAGAGATATAACTACTGTATTTTCAGGGTTTGAGTCCAGGCTGCCACGACACATACGCAGCCAACATCGACTGCCAGTGGATCGACATCACAGACGTCCCTCCCGGAAACTACATTCTCAAGGTATGAGAAATGAAGCAGACGTAGAGACATTTCCCAAACCGGATCCTGTTGTTGATATGCGTTTCACTTCCTGTCCAGGTCACAGTCAATCCAGACTTCCTGGTGGCCGAGTCTGACTTTTCCAACAACGTTGTGCGATGTGAGGTCATTTACACAGGCATTTACATTCAGACAAGAAACTGCATCCTAACCGGGTGAGAAAAAGCGTTTTTATTTACTTTATAACATTAATATTTCACAAATATATGATCAGTTTACATGTATTTCTTGACAAACATCTTTTTGTCTCCACAGGATGTAAAGCCTTCAAGTCGGAGCTGATTTTTAAAGGCCTATGTAATAGGTTTAATTATAGTAATTTAATTTAAAGCTTTTTTAGTAACTTGAAACACTCCATATAGTAATATTTATGACAAAAGTACTGTATCTATTTCAGATGTGTTGATGTCTTGCTCTAGTGTGAGCAATTCTGAGTCAAATCAACGAGTTTTTGTGATGTTTGCGTTTTGATAGAATGTAATTTTGCATTTATTTTAAATGAAGAACTATAAATGAATAGATTAGTAAGTTAGTGTTTGTATTTATTGCATAGGTTATGACAAACATAAGCGTTTTCTTTTAAACTAAGATAATATTGAGGGACGTTTTGTGTTATTGAGTACTATTCAAGTTTGGTTTTCTACGTTTCAGTGAATAGTTCTGTCCTAAACATCTTGAAATGTTTGCTGCGAGCTTCCTTTGTCTCTGCCATGATTATAAAAGTCGTTGCCATGAATGCTGGACTTGGATGAACGGGTCGTTTGTGGTTTGATTTGCAATAAACAGAAATGCAGAGAATGTAATAGAGAAAATGGATTGTGGTTCTTTTCTAAACTCTTCTTTATTAAATCACGGGTTCATTCAATACAAAAAAAGTTCAAATGAGCTCTCACTTGAGATGTTTAAAGAGGAAAGACGTGTAGATGTGGGACGAAACTTTCTCAAGCACCAAGGAATGAGAGTTGAGATTAAAATCGAGCCAAAGACATCAGAGTCCGAGACGTTTTACTGCCTCTTTTGGTATTTACGGTACAGGAGGGAGAAAATTGAAGTCTGAAAGTCTTCACATTTCAGATTTTTCAGTCTTTTTATTACTTTGGAACAAATGTAGCTTATATTTAATATTTCCTAATGAGCAAAAACTGTTCATTTTTTGAGCTTTACAAACTCTTAAAACTGAATATTGTTGAGCTGCAGACATAAATAGGATTAAATCTCCCTTTTCTGAGTATTTACAGTCTGTTCACCTAATATTTAACTTCCTCTACAGACAAACAGTCTGTGCATGAAGGAAATCCCAGAATGCACTGGCATACAGTTTTTATTTTAAATTATTTATTGTTTTTACTAATATTTTGAATTCGCTTTTAATTTCGGTTAAAGTTTTAGGATTTTGTTATGTGCTTTTGTAATTTTTTATTTACACTACTGCTCAAAGTTTGGGATCGGTAAGATTTTTTGCTTTTTTTAAAGACTCTTATGCTCATCAAGGCTGCATTTATTTAATCCAAAAATACAGAAAAAACAGTAATGTTGCAAAATGTTATTACAATATTTGAAAGTATGTTTTATTTTAATATACTTTACAGTATAATTTATTCCTGTCATGCAAAGCTGAATTTTCATTTTAATATGCTGATTTATTACTTTTATTATCAATGTTGGAAACAGTTGTGCTGCCAAATGTTTTTTTTTTTTTTTTTTTTTTTGCAACCTGTGATTCTTTTTTTTCAGGATTCTTTGATGAATAACAAGTTAAAAAGAACAGCATTTAAAATATATATTTTTTTCTAACAATGTAAATCTATGCTATTACTTTTTATTAATTTAACACATCCTTGGTGAATAAAAGTATTATTTCTTTCAAAAAAAAAAAAGAAAGAGTAAAAATTTACTGACCCCAAACTTTTGATCAGTAGTGTATATTGTAAGAAAACCTTTCTATTTTAAATAAATACTGTTTATTTTGTTGATCAAAGAATGATTTTTGAAGGATCATGTGACACTGAAGACTGGAGTAAAACATATTCTAAAAATTCAACTTTCATTACAGATATAAAATACATTTTAATGTATATTAATATAGAAAAACATTGTTTTACATCGAAATAATATTTCACAATATTATTATTTTTTCCTCTGTTTTGATCAAATAAATGCAGCCTTGATTAGCATAAGAAACGTCTTTAAAAAACATAAAAAATATTACCGATCTCAAACTTTTAAGCAGTAGTGTAGGTTTATTAATGTATTTAGTATTTTTATTTCCATTTAGTATTTTAGGTGTTTCTATACTATATGTATCTTTTATTTTTGTTCAGCTTTATTTTAATTAACAAAAATGTTTTTAATAGTTTTAGTTTTTGTCCTAGTTTTAGTTGACAATAATAACCCTATTGGAATTAACTCACCATTGTGCAAAATGATAGAGACCTTAATTATAACTACTTTTCTTTGAATACTAAAAACTTAAATCATTATATGTAACCCTGGACCACAAAACCAGTCATAAGGGTCAATTTGCTGAATGGATAAGCTTTCTGTTGATGAATGGTTTGTTAGGACAGGACAATATTTGGCCGAGATACAACTATTTATAAATCTGGAATCTCAATCTAAAAAAAATCTAAATATTGAGAAAATTACCTTTAAAGTTGTCCAAATGAAGCTCTTAGCAATGCATATTACTTATTAAAAATTAAGTTTTTATATATTTATGGTATTAAATTTACAAAATATCTTCATGGAACATGGTCTTTACTTAATATCCTAATGATTTTTGGCAAAAAAGAAAAATCAATAATTTTGACCCATACAATGTATTTTTGGCTATTGCTACAAATATACCCCTGCTACTTAAGACTGGTTTTGTGGTCCAGGGTCACATGTTCTTTAGATCATTTTTTTTTTTTTTTTTTTAGAATTATTTTTTAAAAAGCTTTAGCTGTGACATTAAACCACTTTTTCGTTTTTATTTACATTGCTGCAGAGGATCACTGTCTCAGCAATGGATCCTCTGCAGTGAATGGGTGCTGTCAGAATGAGAGCCCAAACAACTGATAAGTAATCCACAGCACTCCAGTTCATCAGTCAACATCTTGTAAAGATCAAGAACCGTTTACAAGCCGACTTTTTCACAGGAGAACTCATATTTTAGTTAAAAATGTCTTAATGATGTATTTGTTTTTTTACAAACATGCAGCTTTTGGCTTTTTAAGATGTTTACTGATGGACTGAAGTGGTGTGGATTGCTTGTGGATTATTGTGATGTTTTTATCAGCTGTTTGGACTCTCATTCTGACGGCACCCATTCACTCCAGGGGAACCATTGGTAAGCAAGTGATGCATACATTTCTCTAAATCTAATAAAGAAACAAACTCCATTTTGGATGGCCTGAGGATGTGTAGATTTGTAGATTTACAGAACATTTTTATTTTTGGGTATATATACATAGTCTCTTTATAGTCTGCTGTTGAAGACGGTGTGATTTCATCAGTCTGCAGACGTTTGCAGGAGGGTCTCGGTCTGTTTACTGACACTGAGCTGCGAAGGCTGAGATGTTATTAAACGCTCCAGCCATGTGTCTACTGCTTCTGAATGAATGAATCTCTTTTCAGTCCACCACCGACTCTCTCACAGATTTAGATTTGGTCTTTTATTAGTCATTGTAAACAGGACATAGGAAGTGAAACATGCACATGTTATAATTGCATTTCCACACCCTTCTTTGACGTTACTGTATAGTCTGTTCATGACACCAAACATTTAAACAGCAGCTCCCTCAAAGTAAAGTTTAACATTTGAAAAAAGTCTCTTTGGCTCACCAAGGTTGCATTTATTTGCTCAAAAATACAGTAAAATTGTTAAATATTATTACAATTCTAAATAGCAGCTTTCTACGTGAATATCTGTTAAAATGTAATTTATTCCTGTGATTTAAAGCTGAATTTTCAGCACCTTCATTCTTCAGTGCATGATCCTTCAGGAATCCTTCTAATATGCTAATTTGCTAATATTTAGGGGCCAAGAACCGAAGGTGCGGAGGCACCTATTGTATCCGTTAGCATTCATTTTCTTCTGCTCTGGAAGTCTATGGCAGCCCATAGAAGCACTTGCGGGAAAGTTGTGTAATTTGGCAAACTGATTTAAAATAACATTAAAAATAGCAAATTTGGAGTCTCTAACTCAAACTATCTAGCGACACCACTTGTCCAAAATTTCAATTTTTTTTTATACTAATAACTTTTGAACCGTAAGGCAAAAAATTGTAATGTTTCCTTTTTTTCTGTTTTTAATTGTTTTACAGACCTACTTTTTTGAACTCCTACTTTTGAAGTCCTAGACGGATTGCCTGATTTTTACCAAAATTGGCTCAGATCATCTTCAGACCATGCTGGCAAAAAGTTATGGAATTTAAGTTTTTTCTTCAAACCGTTTTCGAATAACACGTGAACGAATTCTACGAAAAGCGCGCAAAATGGATGTGAGGCTATATCTCTGCAATCGTTTAGCGCATTGAGACCAAACTTGGTGTGTGTTATGACTAGCATGACCTGAGACTATGTGCAGTGTTTCGGCACAGTGCCACCTAGTGGTTAGGAGATGTGAAAAACTTCTAAATAGTTTGGCCAAAAATAACAAAACTGTTCTCTTTAGATTCGATGCATCATGCCGAGATTTCCAGTGTCAGCCATTTTTGTGCGTCAGCCATTTAGAATTTTATAGTAAAATGCTATATTTTACGAACGCATTGACGTATCGTTACAAATCTCGGTATGGGTCATCAAGAAGATGCCCCGAAGCAGCCTGAGATGTTTTGAGCCAGCGCCACCTAGTGGTAAAGTCAAATATTCACATGCTTCTAACTTTGGGTGTGGTTGACTTATTTTCACGGGAGTCACCTTTTTGACTCCTGAATCCTTGCAGAGTCCAGCGATACCAAACATGCCAGGTTTTGTCTTATGGTTTGTGCAACGTTGCATTTTAGCACTTAAAAAACATTTGCCAATATCTTAGAAACTGTTTCTCCGATTGACTTGAAATCATCGTAGGAAATTCGGAAACATAGTGTGCCGGCTAGACTTCGAAGCCCAATTGCCAAAATCTTGATAGTAAGTGCCATGAAAATACAAATACAAAGTCAGCAGTCTGTCATTTTTTCTCTTCTCTTATCTAAAAATGCCTATAACTCCAAAACAAAATGAGGTATTTTCAACAAATTTGACACACATATGTATGGGCACACTCTAATTTGGTGAGATTGTGAGACTGAACAAAACATGAAATTGCCATTGACTACAATAGAGTATTATGATATAACATGCTACATACTTACCAATGCATTGGTGTACCATTACAAAACTTTGTATGTACCATGGAGACCATGACCTGAAAGTACTCAAAAAGTTTTGACACAGTGCCACCTTGTGGTCAAAAGTTGAAATTTCAATTAAATGCTAATAGCTTTCTGAGAATTTTGAAATAATGAAACTGGTATTAATAGATTCCTTGGGTCATGCTGAGAACAGTGATACCAATTTTGCCATAGTCAACCAAACTTCCTGTCCGCCATTTTGGTTTTCTTTAAAAAACTGCTTTTTCAAACTCCTCCTAGACGGTTGTTCCGATTTTTGCCAAAAACGAATCGGATCATCTACAGACCATGCTGACCAAAAGTTATGGAGTATGTGTTGATAGACAAAATCGTTTTCATATACCACAGGAACTAATTTGAGGCATTATGGCAAAATGACACTTGAGGATGTATCTCTGCAATGCTTTGGCATATTGACACACCAAACTTTGTGTGTGACACAGAACAAACCACATGGGTTTGATAACAGTGCCACCTATTGGTCGTTGGTGATAAGCCAATAAATCATATTACTACAGGTTGTATTTAGGATTTTTCAGCCATTTTGTCTAAAATCATCCTAAAATGGCTTTAAATACTCATTGCTGCAGTTGGTCTCATGGTTCCTTTGCCTAGTGCTTGGCCCCATAATTGCTGCTTGCAGCTGTATTTCTAATTACTATCAGTGTTGAAAATGTTTCTTCCGGACATAATGAAATCAGTGTCTCAATTCTGTACCTCATATTATTTTCATTGAATCAGTGTTTAGTCTTTTTAATATCTAAGAGGATGTTACAGACTTACAGGCCCAAGAATAAGAGACAACTGTGAGCTGGTGGGTTAAATGTAATGAGAATGAGCACAGATGAAGCGTTTATTCTGGCGTTTGTTTGCAGCTGAAGTTCTGCCAGAACAGATTCTCTGTGTTTTTGAATGTGTCTGGAAAAAGCCCATTTCCTCTGCTGCTCTCGCTCGTTCTGCTCCGCTCTAATATTGACTCAGGAATGGCGGATGGACTCGTTCTCTGTGTTTCTGTGCCGTTTATAGGATATAAAATGGGAACATGCTCAACATGCTATTTACTGTCTCGCTCAGGTCAATAGACGAGTGTTTGTTGTTGAACAGAGAGCTGTTCAAGACACTCATTTTTAGTGAGCTATTTTTTATAGGCAATTACTGAGAAATGCAACAAGTTACAAATCTGGTGTAGAAACATTTTTCACTTAAACTGCTAGTAAATTTCACAGACAATTACTGAGAAATGGGAAAAAAAGTTACATTGCATTAAACTAAAACTAAAATAGTGTTTTCTTGTAAAACATACTCAATAATCTTTTTTTTTTTAGTGCACTTGCTCAATGGTTCTTTCCAACAAATAACCTCTTTTTTATTAAAAAAAAAGTGTAGGTGAATCTCATGAAAACAAATCAAAAAACAATTTTAAAGAAAATCAAGCTTTTTAGTGCCATTATACATTTTTGAAATATTTTCATGAAAATTGCTCTTTTAAAATGAATTTCCCTACCCCAAATTATCATAATTTATCCAATTTTTCTGACTATGTATGTATGTATTTAGTTTTTCATTAGATTTGAATAGTCTGTGAAATATTTTTGTTTTACTATTTTTCTTTAAATATTTTTTCTCAGTCTCATTACAATTAATTAGTTTTCTGTGAATGCAAAATAGTGGCTTAATTGTGTATACATTCAAAATATAGGCTTAATTTTCTATAAGCAAAATATAGTTTATTTATTAATATTTATTAAAAGATTCATTTGATTTTCTTTTTTTCTTTATTGAATTTTTACATTATTGTCAATATTGCTTCTCATTAGATTCCTTAGACTGTAGTTTAAATTGTAAAATATTTTACAATTTAAATATTTAAATATATTACCATAATGAAAATGATACTGAAAACTGTCGTAAAAAATAATGTTACAATGTAAAACATCTTAATGGTCCCAAAGGTATAGCCATTTTTCTATAAGAAAAATATATATATATTTTTTTAATTAATTCATTCATTCATTCATTCATGCAACCTAATCAGTACTTTCAGATTTATGTCATTCCTTCAGTTTATTTGATCGTTGCAAAGCAGCTTTACAGAAAATTAATTATATTTGCATTACATTATTCCTTGAATTTTTTTTGTAATTATCTTTACTGTCATTTGTGATTCTCATTAGATTCCCATTACTGTACTAAAGTAGTTTAAATTATAAAATATTTTAAAATATATCATATTTCAATATATAAACATATAAAATATACTAAAATATAATATATTCCTTTAGCAAAATATAATTTTGTGTGCATTTCTTTTAATTTTGTTACAAAATATGACCTGAACAAGAATCCTTTTATTAGATATTGGATATCATCATTTGAGATTTATAAAGTTTTTGATAAAATATTACACAGTAGATTAATCAGAAGCTGAATGTGGAACTACATACTACTATTTCTGCCATAGGAATGTATAGTAAAATGGTACACTAGTATGCAGTTCTGAATTAAGCCAGCGAAGTGGGTTTTTGTGAAACACAGTAAGGTTGTAAACCCCTATTAGGTGCTAACTGGAAGTATGCTTAAGAGCGTATGGAGCACGCATGTTCACTTGATGGAGGAAAAGCTGCTGTTTCGGGGCCGTTTGCTCCTCTCAAACATGTCACGCTGGTGCAGAGGAGAGTGTTTGAACAGCTGCGTTCAGAGGATCCACAAACACACACCGCCTAATGAAGACATTCCCACAGCCAACAATCAACTAATGCTGGTTTGTCTAGATATATTAAATTATTAAAAATATGAATCATACACATGCACAATAGCAACTGCAGTCAGAACTTCTAGAGTTCCACAATCTACAGAATCTGCAAAATGTTAATTATTTTACCAAAATAAGAGGGTTCATACAAATTGCATGTTATTTTTTATTTAGTACTGAGCTAAATAAGACATTTCACATGAAAGACATTTACATATAATCCACAAGAGAAAACAACAGTTAAATTGATAAAAAATGGCCCTGTTCAAAAGTTTACATCCCCTAACACTGTTCTTAATACTGTGATAGTTGTTCATGAGTCCCTTGTTTGTCCTGAACAGTTAAACTGCGCGCTGTTCTTCAGAAAAATTCTTTGATTTTTCTGCATTTGTGTTTATCTGAACCATTTCCAACAAAACTATGCATTAAGAGCCGGGGGGTGAAAACTTTTGGAATTTGAAGATCAGGATAAATGTAACTTATTTTGTCTTCTGGGAAACATCTTCTGTAGCCTCTGAAGGGCAGTAGTAAATGAACTTTACACATCTTCATTATGTTTCAAAAGTTTTCACCCCCGTCTTTTAATGCATTGCCTTTCCTTCTAAAGCATCAGTAAGCATTTGAACTTTCTGTAATAGTTGCATATGAGTCCCTCAGTTGTCCTCAGTGTGAAAGATGGATCTCAAAATCATACAGTTATTGTTGGAAAGGGTTCTAATACAGCAGGCAGTTTAACTGTTCAGGACAAACAAGGGACTCATGAACAACTATCACTAAACAAAACCACAGCTGTGGATCATTCAGGTAACAACACAGGGTGTAAACTTTTGAACAGGATAATTTTTATAAATTCAACTTTTATTCTCTTGCGGACTAGAAGTAAACATCTTTTATGTGAAATATCATATTCAGGTCAGTACTAAATAAAAAAACAGCATGCATTTTGTATGATCCCTCTTATTTTGGTAAAGTGAACATTTTGCAGATTCTGCAAGGTGCATGTAAACTTTGACCTCAACTGCATATATAGGCATTTGACAACAAAACCATAATTATATCAGCATTTATAATTCATATTTTTTCCACAAAATGTGCTTTTTTTTTTTTTTTTTTTTTAACTTCATCTTGAGCATCTCGTTTTGTCTCTGACTCATGAAACGTGAGAAAGAGAGGATGACCTATGGAGGTTTGCATGCAGTGAATAAATGAAAATAAAGGAGGAGAGCTGTGTGTGTGTGTGTGCCAGTCTCCCTGGCACGCCTGCATTGGCACAGTCTCTTCCACACTGAGTGGAGAAATTCCTCAGCTACTTTCAGCCTGAAAAAACAGGGAAAAAAGACCTAGACTGAATGCAATATCATGAGATGGAGACAGAAATATATTTTGTGTGGGTTTATATATACATCTGCCAGACATGCATAACATAAACATGTTCAGATGTGAAACATGCTGACATGGCGCAACTCAGAGAACATGCTGTCTGCCTGTTACACGCTCCACACCTGCGGCTTTACCTGGTTTCAACAGTTCAAGAGGTAAACATTTGAAGATAGTATATTTTGATATTGGTGGCAAAATTAATATTAGGAAAAAGTAAAAAAACAAAAATGTTTACATATATTATATTATATTATATTGCTACTGTCAACATGTTCATAATATCTTTATTATTTAAAAACATTACATATATATATATATATATACATATAACATTTCAATAAAAATATTTTTTTATTATTATTTATTTTTTATTTAATAATTTAAATAAAAAATAAACTTTTTTTTTTCTTTTTTTTTATCGTATTTGAGCTTTCAAACTATTTAAAATTGGCTGAGTGCGGCTGAGTCGAGACCAAACAGGAAGTAGCGGTGCTGTCTGTCCTTCAGGATGTTTACCTCTTCCTCTTCACACAGGTATGGCCCGAAAATATGTAGGGTGAGTGAGAATGACATCAGGTGCTCAATGCTGAGCAAATATGTGTCGTGGTCTGTGAAGTGTGTGACAGACGGGCGGACTGACGTCAGAGACGTTGTACGTGTGAGAGAAAACCTGCATTTGCGTTTCTATGTACGCTTTTTATAAGTTTGGAGAGTAGTTTGTGTGTGTGGATGGAAGTGTGTGAGCAGAGTTGGTCAGAAGCTTGTGTGTGTGTGTGAAGGAAACCCAGAAATGCAGTGGTGGTTTCCCTCAGAACCGCACTGGGTCTGTGTGATTCAGAAATCTGTCAGAGCGTTTCTTCACTTCAGACTTTCGTCAAGTATTTGCGTGTTTGTCAGGATGTTTTCATTGAGAAACGCTGACTACTGATTTAGGACGTAAACATAAATATACGCTAGCGTACAAAGGATTTGGCTCAGAAACATTTTTTTTTTAATTCAGTAAAGGTACGTTCACACGAACCACAACTAGCAAGTCAAGTCACCGTTGTTTATAATATGTGCTTAATTCAGTAGCAATAGCCAAGTCTCCACTACAACTATTGGAATCTTTTTCAGAATAGGCCTAATTAAAAAGCGATTTCCAGACGATAAAAACGCTGACAGCCAATCAGAATCCAAAATATAACTTAATAAATAGACTTACTACATTTGTTACTCCTGCTAGCTAAATTTCACATACACAATCTTTGTTCAGAGTTGGTCTATGGTGTACTTTCTTTCTTTAGTTTTTACTTGTTTTGTTTTAATAGCCGTACTGCCTTATGGTTTCATGTTTTCTAATATTTAATTGAAAAAATGAGAAAAAAGCAATCCGCGCTCCGAATTTCCGATCTGAATCAAATGATTCAAAAATCTGCACCGAAGCCCCGATTTGAATCAAATGATTCACAATCCACACTCCGAAGTCCCGAACTGAATCAAATGATTTGTGAACCCACACCAAAGTCCCGATCTGAATCAAATGATTCACAAACCCTCACTGAAGTCCCGATCTGAATCAAATGATCCTGGAATCCACACCAAAGTCCCAATTTAAATCAGACGATTCACTAACCTGGTCCAAAATCCTTATCTGAATCAAATGATTTGCTATCCATGCTCCGAAATCCTGATCTGAATCAAATGATTCACAAACCCCACTGAGGTCTCGATCTGAATCAAATGATCCGTGAATCCACACCAAAGTCCCAATTTAAATCAGACAATTCACTAACCTGGTCCAAAATCCTTATCTGAATCAAATGATTCATGAACTGACACCGAAGTCCCGATCTGAATCAACTGATTAGCGATCTGAATCAAATGATTTGCGAACCCACAGCGAAGTCCTGATCTAAATCAAATGATTCGTGAACCCACACCGAAGTCCCAATCTGAATAAAAAGATTCATAAATCCGCACCATCTGATCTGAATAAAATGATTTGTGATACATAGATACATCATAGATCATAGACATTATAGGGTTTTCCCGGCTTTAAATTTCAAAAGGCACATTTAAGTATTTCAGGCATGTTAAGCACGCTGTTTGAATCCTGATTCATCAAAGAATCCTGAAAAAAACAAAAATATTGTGCAGCACAACTGTTTTTAACACTGATAATAATCAGAAATGTTTCTTGAGCAGCAAATCAGCATGTTAAAATGATTTCTGAAGGATCATGTGACACTGAAGACTGGAGTAATGTTGCTGAATATTCATGATCACAGAAATAAAGTACATTTTACAATTTATTCATATAGAAATTGTATTGTATTGTTTTACACTGGAATACTGTTTCACTATATTACTGTTTTATTGTAGTTTTATACTCAATATTTGTGTGTTTTATGCTCATTACATTCAAATAAATTCAAAGTAGCTTAGCAACACACTACCAATAAAAACTTTTTCCCCATAGAGAATAGAACAGAGATCATCACATCATTTTCCATTTTCTTTCACAGCTCTGTCAGTGTTGAGTTCAGTCTCTGTGTGACACTTAACACGTCTCTGTCATCTAACAAACCTTTTCATCACCCGCCTTTCATGCCTTCACTCAGTTTTCCTTTCTTATTTAAATACATTTCTCCTTCCTTTATTTCACCATCAATTTGTTTCTGGTTTGCTCTCATTTATGATTCAAGTATCATTGTCTCAGAAAAGTCAAAACAGACACAGATGAGTCGTTAGTCATACAGTAGGTCCGTTCAGACCAAAAACCATAACTATAAATATAGTAGCATCTGCACCAATATTGAAGATAATTTGAAGAATGTTGGTGACCAAACTGTTGATGGTCAACGTTTACTTCCATAGTATTTTTTCCATACAATCGCCAATTTTTCAGTCGCCAGCATTCTTTAGAATATTTTCTTTTGTGTTTTAAGTACACATATTTTTACTTATGATACTTTATAATTTCTGTTTAAACATCTAGTCTCTTAAAAGTTTTAAAAACATTTTTGTTCATTATGCAAACTTTTTTCATTTTCTAAAATTTATGGGAATGTTACTTTTGAATGTTTTTCTTACTAATGAGAGACTGTCACGATCATCAGACTGCATTTTGCACACTTTCTGCTAGGAAAAGAGACGACTTTCTTAACTTATTCGTGACTTAATTTGAAGGCTGCAGTAATTCATAAGTGCTCACAGGTTTGCATTATTTTTGAATGCCAGGTTTCTTGTTTAGTGGAAATGGTGTTGAACGTTTGCTGTATGAATGGACATTACGCGTGTTGTTTTTGGTCAGAGTCGCTGTCTGACGCGCCGCAGGACAGCCGTGCCGTTTTTACCGAGACAGGAACCGCATTCAAACATCATTACGTCCTCAAAAAGCCTGCATTGTTATGATAAATGATCAGATAATTATGGATCAGTGCAGTAATTGCCTGGTCTTTAAATGCTTAATAAAAGTTTGTGTTTACGCCTAAGATTTTTCAGACTCATGGGTGCAAATATAATGTCTTTAAATCAAGATTAACTAAAGACTAAATAAAGACTAAGTCTTGTTTTCTGACAAATTAAGTGAGTTTAAGCTTAAAAACAAGAACAAAAATCTGTCAATGGTATAAAAATGTTTTCACTGTGTGTTAAGTACATTTCTAGCTCATTGTTAGATACTTGTTCTCATTTTAATCATAAACTCAATTTGAATCAGTTTCTCAGGAAAAAAGTCTTTAAAGTTGTTAATTCTCCCTTCCACAAATGAAGGCCTTAAAAACTAGTCTTAAAGTCTTGAAAATAAAAATTTGTTAATTATTTACTATAAATAACCTCAAGTTGTTTCTGTCGAACACAAAAAACGATAGTTTGAAGAAAGCTGGTAATCAAACAATTGATGGTAGCCATTGACTTCCATAGTAGGAAAAAAATACTGTGGAAGTCAATGGCTACCGTCAACTCTTTCGTCAAAATTCGTCAAAATATATTTTTTGTGCTCAGCATAAGAAAGAAACTCATACAGGTTGGGAACAACTTGATGGTGAATAAATAATGACAAAATGTGAATTTTTGCATGAACTATCCGTTTAAATTCATGTTGTGAAAATTAAATTCATGTTCAAATTCTTTTATGCAGCCCAATGCAGCTGTGCTGACATTTTAAGAAGTTAAAGGCAACAAAAACACAAGTGATTTTGAATTACTGAAGCAAATGTAATTTTTTAAGGTATGATTGCATGTCTTTATGTTTGACTAGAAGCAATGCATCGTTTAGTCTGCAGAAAAATGACTGTGTTTGACTGACCTTGTGCGCTCAGCTTAATTTTGATGAGTTTTTAGAAAAAAAGTCTTAAAAATTGTTAATTTTCTCTTCCACAAATGAAAAAGTCTTGAAAATAAAAATTCGGTCATCATTAACTATAGATAACATCAAGTTGTTTCTGTCAAACACAAAAAAAAAAACCCAATATTTTGAAAAAAGTAGGTAACCAAAGAGTTGAAGGTAGCCATTGACTTCCATAGTAGGAAAAAAAAATACTGTGGAAGTCAATGGCTACCATCAACTCCTTGGTTACCAAAATTCTTCAAAATATATTTTTTTGTGCTCAGCACAAATTGATGGTGAATAAATAATTGATGGTGATGGTGAATAAATAATGACAACATTTAAATTTTTGCATGAACTGTCCCTTTAAATTCATGTTGCATACGCTGCAAAAACTAACTTCCTCAGTTTTTTTGTCTTGGTTTTGTTGTTTGTTTTTCTTTTCTTGTTAGGACATTCGCTCCATTTTCTCTAAACCCTTTTATGGGCTGCTCCTCATCAGCTGTGCTGACATTTTAGAAGTTAAAGGTAACAAAAATGCAAGTGATTTTGAATTACTGCATCAATTTTTTATATTTTGAGGCATGTTGGACTAGAAGCAGTGCGTCGTTTAGTCTGCAGCTTTTGCCAAGAATAATGACTGTGTTTGACTGACCTTGTGCGCTCAGCTAACCCGCAGTCACTTAGCGGCTAGTCACGAGGAACACACCCGGTTAACCTGCACACCATTTGTCTGTCAGGGGCCAGACGGGAGAAGAGACGGGTCACTGAATGAGTCGCCCATGCTCAATATTTGTACACTCCGCCTGGAGTCCAGCAGATTGAGTTTGACTAGAGGAATCAGAGGTTCCTGCGTCATGACAGGACCGTGAGGCCTCTCCGAGACATCAGACACTTTTAAGTGCTAAAGATCAGTGAACTGTGATTAATAAGATGAATATTCACAGCTCTAAATCAGCTTTTGTGTGAGCGCTTAAGAAAATTAATAATAATGAAAAAATGAATTGCATGAAAACTTGCGGGTTGCATTTTACCCCCCAAATCTAATTATATATGTATATGTATATATATATATATATATATATATATATAAATAAATAAAATAAAAATGCATGACAATTAAGAAAATTTATGGCCTTTTATTTTAAAGACAATTAAGCACATTTTCACATTAAATTTCATTTTTTTATTTATATTGGAAAAAGCATAAATTAAAGGCTGCAGAAAAGTGCTACGATAATGTTAAATTAATTTAAAATGAATACTTTTTTTACAATTTAAGGTTTAATGATATTTTTTATTTCCTTTGACTTTGAGAAGAAATATGACCCGGCATGTTCTCTTCTATTTTTTTTTGATGTTGAATGACACAAAGCAGTTTGATTTTAGTTTTTACTCTGCATATATCTCTTAATAATGATATAAAGACATAAGAAATTCTGAAGGCTTAATAAAATTTATATGGTAATGAAAAAATGAATTGCATGAAATCATGTCCTGATCACATTTTAGCCCAAAATCAAAAGTTATTTATATAAATTCCCCCCCAAATGCAAGAAAATAAAAATGCATGACAATTAAGAAAATGTATGGCCTTTTTTAAAAAGACAATTAAGCACATTTTCCCATAAAATTATATTTATTTATTTATATTGGAAAAAACATAAATGAAAGGCTGCAGAAAAGTGCTACCATGATGTAAAATTGAATAAAAATGTAATATTTGTTTTACAGTTTAAGGTGAGTGATATTTTTTTATGCATTACAGTTATGAGCATTTGTGGGTAATTTGTTAAATTTTCATGCAAAATAAAATACATTTCTTTCATTTGACTTTGGGAAGAAATATGACCCAGCATTTTCTCTTATAGTTATTTTATGTTGAATGACACAAAGCAGTTTGACTTTAGTATTTACTATGCATATATCTCTTAATAATGGTATAAAGACATAAGGCATTCATAAGCCTTAGGAAAATTTATATAAAAAATAAAAAATGAATTGCATGAAATCAGGTCCAGGTCACATTTTAGCCCCAAATCAAAAGTTATTTATATAAATTCCTCCAAAAAATGCAAGAAAATAAAAATGTATGGCCTTTTTAGGACAAGTCAGCACATTTTCCAATTAAAGTACATTTATTTATTTGTATTGGAAAAAGCATAAATTACAGGCAGCAGAAAAGTGTTGTCATGATGTTTGAATACTTCATAAATTATATATTTTTGTTATTATTTTTTTTTATGCATTACAGTTCTGAGCATTTGTGGGTAATTTGTTAAATTTTCATGCAAAATGAAATGACAAAATAAATTACATGTTTTCCTTTGACTTTGGCATGAAATTTGACCCAGCATGTTCTTTTATAGGCCTTTTTAGATGTTAAATGACGCACAAAGCAGTTCGATTTTTGTTTTACCATGCATATGTGTCTTAATAATGATATATAAAGACATAAGGCTTAGGAAAATGTAAATGATAATGAAAAAATGAATAGCATGAAATCATGTCCAGGTCCAAGTTATTTACATATATATTTCCCCCCCCAAAATGCAAGAAAATTAAAATTAAAAATGCATGACAATTAATGGCCCGTCTTAGGACAAGTAAGCACATTTTCCTATTAAATTACATGCATTTATTTATTTATATTGGAAAAAGCAGCAATTTAAGGCAGCAGAAAAGTGCTACCATGATGTGTGAATACTTCACAAATTAATAATTGTTTGCAATTTAAGCTGAATGTTAAATTCTTTCCTTTGACTTTGGCATGAAATATGACCTAGCATGTCCTCTTATAGTCTTTTTTAGATGTTGAATGACACAAAGCAGTTTGATTTTTGTCTTACTATGCATATATCTCCTAATAAATAGGCATTTACCCCTGAACAGATGCATGCTGGGATGTGAAGAGGCCCCTCAGAGAGAAGTGAGAAACTCTCAGACAAGATTTAAATAAACAGGGACACAGACGCTGTCAATACCATCCCATACAGAGCTCTAAATTGTAGTGCAAACATTAGTCAGACTGGAGGAATACTGTCATTTGCAAATACTGAATGTGAGAAAGCTGTTTTTTTTAAAAGGGTCAATATTGAAATATACACTGTTCTGCTCACAAAGGCTGTATTTATTTGATTAAAAATACAGTAAAAACTGTAAAATGGTGAAATATTATTACAATGTAAAATAACTGTTTACTATGTGAATATATTATAGTATGTAATTTATTTCTGTGATTCAAATCTGAATTTTCAGCAGCATTACTCCACTCTTCAGTGTCACATGATCCTTCAGAAATCATTACACCGTTTCTTTTTCAAAAATCAGAAATGCTTAGAAATGATAAATCCATTTTATTTATAAAAGCAGAAGTCACAGAGGATATAATTTAAACACTTAATGTTTTATTTCATGTGAGCTGTACACATTTATAAGACATTCACGTGTCACTGGCGTCACCTTTCTGTCGTTCTGTGGTCTGAAGCGCCCTCTATCGGCCACAGAGTGAAAATGCCACTACATGATTGCAACAGTCTATAAAGATGGCTTATACTGGCTTTAAATACTGAATAAGTAATTCCAGTCCACAGCTGCAACCAAACTGCGTTAGGATCCGTCCACTTTAATCGAGAAGTATAAACTCTGTTTCTAGCAGATATTTGCTGTGTACTTCTCTAAAGTGGATTTATGAGCTGCCTTTGAGGCAATGTTAATGTTCATTAGCTTTAGCTTAACATAATTATAGATCCTTCAGCCTCCCTGAACAAAAAAACATTTCAATCTTTGGTCTGAATAATAATAGCAATAATAAAAATATTAAGAAAACACTCTTTTTGGCATTTCAACTGACTACCCAGCTAACAAGGAAAGGTTCTCATAAAGTTATGAATGTTTGTTCAGTGATCTGGTTTATACAAATGCCTTTAGATTTATTTCTGAAACACTTTAGTTGGACATTCATCTAATGTTTTTTAAATGTTACTACTTGTCTCGGAATGTTCAGAGACCATTCAAAAGTAACATTCTTAGAATGTTTGCAAAATTCTAAAATGGAATGTTATGATATAACATTCGCATAATCGTTTATAAACTTAATATTTGATAATAATGTTTTCATAACACATTACAAGTAACCAGATTACTTTTTCAAGTAACTAGTAAAGTAACGCATTACTTTAAAATGAAATATCTGAGTTACTTTTTCAAATGCGTAAAGCAAGTTACTTTTTTGTGACTAAAAAAGCAAACAAGCCTTGCCCAGGTGAACACAAAAGTAATGTAATGCATTACTTTTCATAAAAAGTAACTAAATAATTAAATGAGTTACTTCTTTATGCATTACTTTTATTTAGAACGCATTTTTGTTAGCTAGGTAGTCACAGTCTTTCAGATCTTTGTGAGCACTGGTGATAGTTTGCATATATCTGAGAGCTCAAGGCCCTGTTATAAAGTCATAAATTTCCAATCTAAAGCAGCTTATTCCTCGTTTGTGCTCCTTTAAAGGAGAATCACGCAGCTATCAGGTCACAGGTTAGTTAAGAAGGACAGCTTGTTTCAAAAGGTTACACAGTACAGCTAGAGAAAGAGAGACTCTGCTGAAATGACCCAAAACAGCCTTGACTAGCTAAACTAGTATACTAAGTATAATGCATGTTTTGGGAATCCTGTTACACTGGTCTACCTTCAAAAACAACCAGCTTTACCCGCTTGTGCCTGAAATACTCCAGCAGCGTCTATCTAAACCACTTAAAGTCCCATGAAATGGTTTGATGAGCTACTGCATTGATGTATTTCCTATTGAAATAGAAACTTGGACCCTTTTATAAAATACCCACTGGTCTTTAGTTTGTCACAGCCTCAAAACTACACTTAGTGGACAAAAGCCAAGAAAACACTTTAAAAATGAATAAATTCCAGTCGCTTCCTACTAACCGCTTGGAGAAGGAAATAAATATGAGCATTAGTGCAATCGAACACACAGGCGAAACGTCATTTACAGTGTTGCCAAGTCCGTGGATACTTTAACGCTGTTGCCGCGTGTTGTTTTTCATGTCCACAGGTTTGAGCGAACCTAAAAAACGTAATTATTATCCACTAGAATGTAAATTTTACAAGGGGAATCCCACAAAAAAAACACGTTTTTTACTCCCCGGAACGTTTTGAGTAGCAACTGAGCGGGTTTTGTTGGGAAAACCTGGCAACCGTGGTCATTTGCAACTTGCTATTGCTGATTACAGAGGCACATGGTGTTTATAATTTAGAATTAGGGTTATTTTAATTCTAGAGATTAATATATTGGACAAAACTTTTAATAATTTAACAAAAAAAACTCGTGTGTTTTTTAGAATGCTGCTATGCAGTTGCTAAAGTGTTACATTGTGAGCAGAGGTAGATTAATTACAAATTGTAATCCGGTACTGATTCCAAATTATTTGACAAAAATTGTAGTTAGTAACGTAATCCATTACATTACACATTTTAGGTAACATAATCAGACTACTTTTGGATTACTTTTAGACCTTTGACCTAACTCATTTATCACATTGATTTAAATAGGGTATAGGGTAATAATTAATTACATCATAAAACACACAATTTCAATCAAAAAAAAAAAAAAGCTAAAAAAAAACATATTTTATTTGTTTATCTGCATGTCATGTGAGCATAACCAACATCAGAGAACCTATGAACATGCAAATGTGATATTTAATTATTAAAACATTTTTTTGAAAATCTCTGGGGTTAATATATTTGGCACAAATTTGTGCATTTTAATGTGTTTGAAAGACAAAAACCTTCCAAAGACATAGAAAAGCATGGTTAAATAAGCCACTAAGTGATAATTCAAATAAAAATCAGTGTGATCATCAGTAGTTGATGCAATTTTAAAACACAGATTTTGCAAATCAGTGGTCAAATGCTATGTCTCCACCTGAATAATGATCTTTGTGTGAATGTCCACAAAACTTGAAGAGATTCAATAAATTATGAATAGTTTATTTCTATTGTGTAAATAAGATGGAATTATGTAATCTATAAAAGGTAGGCTAACTGTAGTCTGATTATGAGTATTTTAAAATCTAATTTATTCGAATTACAATTTACAATCCAGATTACATGTAACCCATCTGGAGGAAAAAGGATGTACATTAAAATTCATATATTTGTGGGAGTCAAAAAAAAAAGTCTTTTTACAGGTCTTTTATAGGTCTACATGGACTGAGAGCAACAAAACTTAAATTTGGATGCTATGTGTCTTTAAGGCAACATTAATTTAAAACTGACCCTATTTACTTTCTTAATACACTCTTGTTTGTTTAAAATTCCTTGATTCACATTATTCCATTTTGTTATGCCCGTTTTCATAAACTTTCAACAAATTTATACAACTTGCTCCGCCTCTAAAACGACTTTCCTTTTCAGATGACATCACAAATACCTATTGCTTTTTGACCCCGCCCCCTCCACCATGACTCACAAGTTTCCTCTCTGAGTTTCAATCAGAAATACGTCAGGTTATATAAGTAACTAGAGCCGTTCATGGTGACTTTAAGTTGGTCCAAACTAGTTTTTTGTTCAGCAGGGTGTGAGAGAGAAAGAGGGCTTTGAGATGCTTCTGGAGTTTTCCATGGGAAATACAGTCACTGCCCCTCAGGCCCGGGATTTCGCCGTCCTCCGTTGTGAGTCAGCTGGGTTGTGTGGCATCAGTCCCTGTGTAATAAAAAGACTTTTATTACATAGTGCACTCTCGTGTCTCGCCCATCGCAGACAGGGTCACAAGCCACGGGCATCTTCATTAGACAAATGTCCCTTTCAAAATGTGTTGATCGATGCTTATAAGCAAGCATTGGAGCAGAGCCCAGATCCGAGAAAAGCCGCCGACAAACATTTAAAAAGACCTAATCAGCAATAATTACAGAAGATGAGCATGACGATACGAGACGAGGTGCGTCTCTATCTCTGACTTGTCCTTGGCATAGCTGTTGCTTTTACAAACCTGCCTGCCTCACTATTTATGTGCTAAAATAATGTAACGCAATTTAGCCTCCCGTGTTCTAATGCCAAGATTGTTCTCGCTTATCAGCTTGATTTATTACTCTAATTTATACGCTCAGCTTGGCTCGGTGTTGAGGACAGCAGATCTGATTGGACATGAGTTTCCTAATGCGGCAGTGTGCTGTCTTTATGGTGACGCTATAGAGTAGATGCCAGGCTGTTGATTGGAAACACTTTTAATAGCTGCAGAGACACAGAAGACTGACTGAATGCACCCCGGTTTGGACATAGCTACACAGCTATTCAGTTTACGGAATAATAAAGTACTTCAGGGTCAGAAATTAATGAGGGCTTGTGGCAAATATGCCACCAAATGAACAAAATGCCCTGCAAATTCAAAATAAAGGGACAAAAATTGCATAATTAGA
Source organism: Cirrhinus molitorella (assembly GCA_033026305.1). Taxonomy (NCBI): domain Eukaryota; kingdom Metazoa; phylum Chordata; class Actinopteri; order Cypriniformes; family Cyprinidae; genus Cirrhinus; species Cirrhinus molitorella. The sequence continues at coordinate 3,266,675 of CM065124.1, read as the reverse complement.
CTGAATATATGTGTTGTTTTTTGCAGCGTTGAGTCTTCTAACCAATCACAGATGTTTCTGTTGAGCTTATGAATGCACTGGTCAATAATATGTGTTCAGGTTAGTCAGCGCTGAAATTTATTTTTGTTGAGTGCGCACGGTTGTGAATTTTCTCTGTCGTGATAAACTACAAAGCCACTGGAAGGCAAGCCTGCAATCTTTAGGCAGAAAATGGCTAATGCAAGGAAAGGAGATTAGATGCAGTATTTTTTTAATGGATGTCAATGGATTAGAGTCTTCACTACACTGAATAAACAGCTTTTTAGAGTTAACATCTTAGCATTTAATAAATCGACAACCTATCAGCTAATTTTCAACTTATTAAACAATAGTTTTAGATTGAACTGTTTTTAAATTCACGTTCCCCAAAGAACCTTTTAGTGAATAATTCCTAAAAGAACCATTTTTAAGAACATTATAAAGAACCTTTTCTGCATTTGAAAGATTCCATGGATGTTCAAGGTTCTTCATAGAACCATTGATGCAAATAAAGAACCTTTATTTTTAAGAGTGAAGTTGACCATTACACTTTCTCCAATTTTAAGCACTGCAGACCCTCCTTTCTCCCAATAATAAGACTGTCTCTGTGAACAATGAAGTGCAGATATGATATATAATATTTAGCTGCAAGCAGCAATTACCAGGGTTTAAGCGATTTAAGGCATTTAAGCAGATATGAAAGCAAAGCACATTATATAGCAAGCCTTTTTTGTAAAGTTTATGAGGTGTTAAAGCACCAGCTGTGGTCTGATCTCCTTAAAACTTTGCATGCATGTTTAGAATCGCCTGTCGCATGTGCTCACCAGGTTTCGTAAAGTTTAGCGTTTTCCTTTAGGCTTTATAGGATTTTGGCTAAATTCGGACAGGCCCCTTTTCTAAACGACCCCATTATAGTTTCCCAAAGGGTTCATTTAAACAATTTTTTAAATAATTATTGACCTAGAGAGTCTAGAGAATTGTACTGCAGTGTTTTTTTCCAGATAAAACCTAGGACTACTTCGCAAAAGTAGGTTTATTACATCTTCTCAATCATGTAACAAATGATTTGATTGACAGCAATGGTTCTAGAGGCGAAGTTGTCCGGAATGAGAAGTTCTGTCATATGATATGAATATTGTGTGTACCCTTGAAAAACACCTCCGATTTCAGGCTAAATTAATAAAAAAATTTCACAGCCCTTTGGGGCCATGAGTCAAACAGGCCCACTGAGTTTCGTTCTGATCGGCCTCCGTTAACCATGCCTAATAGGTGCTCAAACTTCATCTGCCAATGACGGCCATGTTTTTTTTGGTTTTTTTGAGATACGCAAATGTCCTTATAGACACTTGTGGCACTTTGGACCAGAACTGTGCACGCCAATTTTCATGTTGATAGGACAAATGGTTGCGTAGGTATAGCCATTTTTATGTTTTTGTTTTACCTTCTTATTGTGCCACCAAGGAGCCAAGCACAGCGATTTTTGTTCTGCAACCTCAGACTGAGATCTTACTTAAGTGTCCTGAGTTTGGCGAAGATATCTCATTCTGTTCAGGAGTTATAGGCATTTTACTAAAAGTGGCCCTGCACCTTTCAAACATCTTGGCGTCCCTTTGCGACAGTGAGTCGAAAGTTTGACTATTTTTTTGATAATTATTGATATTTGCTCTCCAGAGAATCTTTCTGCACTGGTTTGGTTCCAATCGGGTGAAAAACTTAGGACTAGTTCGCAAAAGTAGGTATTGCAAATCAACCAAAATAACAGATTTTTTTTTTTACAGGCTCATAATCGTGAATCATATGGTTTGTCCGGCGTGAGCCAAGGATTTCAAGGACATAAGACACTTGAGCCTGCGACTGATGGCAGGGTTGCCAGGTTTTCACACCAAAACCCGCCCAATTGCTACTCAAAATTAGCCCAAAACTAGCCCAATCATGTTTTGAGGGGGTCCCCCGTTAAAAATTGCATTCTGGGGGATAAAATACATGTTTTTTTTGTTGGGGTTCCCCTGGAAAATGTGTATTCATGGCAACAGTGTAAAAGTAGCCCAATTCCGCGGGAAAACCGCGGACTTGGCAACACAGACTGACGGTTTAGGAGTTATGAGCGATTTCGTACTTTTGACCGTTGATGCATGATACTTGGTGTATCTATTCCTCATTAACTTCTCATATTGAGATTCGAACCGAATCGTGAACTGATTACAAGTGGAGAGGGCTAAATACAGATGTACTAGCATTCGGATCGCTAAAATCACATTAATCACAGTAAACTCGCGAAGCACCGCCTACTCACTTGTCAATCAACCAGAGCGCGAAACAAGGGATTTCAAATTTACCGCTAACGGAAAATAACCGTCCGAATAAAACACTTGGATAAACGCATTATACACACAAGACTTCAGCATGACTGATATCAGATCATGTTAATCACATCTGAAGTTCACTTCACACAGGTAAGCCATTAAATGCTCTACATATTTTGCTCGAAATACTTGTTTGTGCTTTGATTAAATTCAAATATACAGTATTTGAGAGACAGCATTGTGTCTCACCTGTGACGAATCATAACACCAGATGTAAACCTAAACAAAACATCTGATTGTGATTTAGCATATTTTAACATCTCTTATTTTACTATTTAGTTTTTGTTCTGTGTCAACACTGTGGTTGCTAGGGTATTATATTTTTAAGCAAATTAAAATATATGGTGTTCAACATGGGTTTCTTAATAAGCTTCTTCTATTTTTGAAGTTCATGCCAAAGGAAAGATAAATCACTCACAATTATAATAAGATGCATTCATTTCTTTGTTTCTCCTAGACATATGACTGTATTTGTTTTTCTAATATTATATTTTTAATATTTTCTTGGCAATATAGACCTTACAGTAGATGAAACAATATAAAAATCTATATTTATGTCAATGGCGTGACATCAAATTTTCTGTCTGGTTGCATTTTTTTCTGTTAAAAATTGGTTTAAATGCATAAAAAACATGGCAAATATATGAAGTACCTCTCGCATGTATGTAATCACTTCAGCGTTTCAAAAAACATTAGTTACTTTTAATTTTTCTGTTATTCAAAGTGTCAAAATATCATGTGGTGTGACCGTCTGGTCTGGCCATAACTGCTGTTTTGGAAACACCTTTGAAATTACCTTAAATTTTAGTTATTCACATTTATTTTCTGCTCTATTTGGCATGATTTCCAAAATGTTTTGTAATCCTGTATAAAATTGCAAAGCATTTGTATTTATATTTTCATCACAATAAAACAAACTTTACCCAATAATGTCCAATTTATGAAATATCATGTGGTGCAACCATCAAGAAACTACCATTTTAGGACTTTTATGTTGAAATCCATTCAAAGATAGGATGTGGCATAATATACCAATTTGCCAAGGACCCGTGGAAGCATTAAGAAGGTTTATAACTCTCTTTCAAATTTGGAAAAAAATAACCTTTTTGGTATGCAGTTACCACATTTAGATATCATGTGGTATGACCTCAAAAAAATAATGAATATTAAGTTATTTCTATGAATCTTTATTATAAATTTAATAGGTGGCCAATTCTGTGTTTGTAAAGTTTGACTTAATTTGAAAATATCGTGTGGTGTGACTAAATATCATGCGACCATTGCAGAGTTTTTTCAAATTTAGATACATGTCATAGATTGGGATTGGTTTTTGTGCTTTTATATTCAGTTGATGGTTTATAAAAAAACACTTTAATTGAGAACATCTAAAAATGTTAAGCATGTTAAGGAAATGAATTAATTTTAACATAAGTGATGGTTGCACAACATGATATTTTTAAGGCTACGGCCAATTCATCTAGTTGAAACAAATAATAAAATCGCTTACATTTAATATTTTGAACAATTACAGTAAATATTATTATTTGTTTGTATTTTATTTAGCTAATATCTGGCTTCAGGTTGAAAATAGACAGTCACCAAGATTCAGAAGGAAAGCATGGAACATTTTCCAGACGCTTAGCCAATGTCCATGTCATTTCCATCAAGTGTTTTAGACATTTCTGGTAATGTCTAATCTAATTGACTGACTTTATGTGACTTCCAGGAATAAGTCATCTGTACACAATTATTGTGTAATTTTCATTTTCAGTTTTATTTTTATGCATCTTTCAGCCTGACTGCTGTACAATTATTTATTTATTTACATTTTACTCTAGACTTAAAAAAACAAACCAAAAAAAAAAAAAAAAAAATGGTGGTTGGTTATTTAACGTGTCATTCAGATGTTCTCTTCCTGTGTAAGGAGGCGTTTAATTGGTGACCAGAATAAGCTGCAGTGTGAGCAGACTTTATGCCGTCAAACCGTATGATTGCTCCATCCCTCATTTGTCCAAGTCGTCTGCCACCCCAGAAAGTTAAAGCCAAAGTCCTGAGCATTCGCAGACAGATGTAATTATCCACCTACCCAGAAGTAAAACTGTCTTCTGCACATTACTATTTTATGATTGTTCTTAAAATAGCTTTTGGCTTGAACAATAAAGCTGATGTGACTTTATTATAGTTGCAGTTTAATGTCTTAATGACGTTAATGCCTCTGGTCCAGTTAAAAATGTCATTTATCTTGTATTTGAGCAGTACTATATCGCATACAATAGGTTATTGAAAAAGTAAAGGCTTCTCTGTTTGCTCTCAATTAGTGATGTACTTAAGAGATCTTATTTCCTACGCTTTAGTCAGTGGAATTGAAATAAAAAGCACTTGTAACTAGTACAGTGTTCTCCTTTGGTTTCCCAAAACCGGCACTGAGTAGCCAGAGCGAAGGCACCAAACGGTGGGCGTTCTCTGTAAACACACGTCTGTGAAAACATCCGCTGTGTTTGGGTGACTCTGTCTGTTGTGCACCTACTTCCTGGTTTGTGTTGAGCCCAGCTGTTGTTGCCCTCCCAGCTAGTGGGTGGCCGTCATCGTAAATGATGTCTGAAAATGCCTGTGTTTATTTGACCATCACAAATATTGTACGAGCTAGCCTCATTCGGTCAGGCTTTAAGCCAAGTGGTTTCTAATGAAAACCAGACAAAAGGGCTGGCCTCAAAACTATAAAAAAAAAAAAAAAAAAAAAAACACAACGGTGCAGAGACGCATACCCTCCACTAGAGGACAATGACCCTCTACTGCCAAACCGTAACTACTGCTTTCACATCCCGGCAGGCAGGAATCAGTTCCTTTTGTTCTCAACCGCACACACAAAGATCACATCTGCCATTTTAACTTTAACCCCAGAGGAATGTCAAATACGTCAGGGAATAGTGTCAAATTCAAACTGTCCCAGAGTTTTTAAGAAGTATTAACTTTCAATGTGTGCATTTGTGCCCCAGACATCAAAATGTTATGTCTTGTTGAGGAGAGCTGTGCTACTTTAGTGATCAGAAATATGATTTTCACCTGATAAAATGGCAAACAAATCACTTGCTTTGAAGAAGGGATGCAAGCCATATTTTCAACAAAAGCTTGTTGGAAAAATATCTCTGCAACCTTGACCCTTGCATCTTTTGCGACACATTCAAAGTTAAATGTCCAGTGAGTGGCACCAAAAGCACAGTCAGTTTTCTCCAAAACTGATGAACGTGAATCTGGCAACACTGACAGGGCAAATTAGCACTAATGCGCAATTGCATAAAAGCGCCGATGGGAGGGGAAAATCCTGCGTGTGATTTACTGACAATGCGCACATTAAAGAACACAGACACAGCCAAAAATGTTCATACATTACATCTTTAGGACATGCTTTTTTTTGCCGTTAAATAATGGCGCAAATACACTGTAAAAATAAAAAAACACAATTTGTTGAGTCAACTTAAAATCATTCGTTACCCTGCTGCCTTAAAATTTTAAGTACAGACAACTCAAATACATTTATTCAAGTTGAAATGTTAAGTTGTACTAAGTGACAGCTAAGATATTTGAGTTAAACTTAACAGATGTGTTTGTTACTCGGCTGCCATAACATTTTAAGTTGAATCAGCTCAAATATCTAAGTTGTCACTTAGTAAAACATAAACTTTTTTGAGTTGACTGAATTTAAAATTTGAAGTCAACAAGGAAGGTAACAAATTATTTTAAGTTGACAGCAAATAGTTTTTGACAGTGTACCAGTAATTTGACAAGCGCAAATGGAATTGAATTGTGTTGCGTGATTTATTTTAATACTCGTTAAAAGCGTGTTTAGTTTTCTCCAGAACAAATGAACTTGAATCTGGCAACGTTTTATTACATTGGTTGTTGTATATAAGCAACATGCCCAAAGAATAGCACTAAAAGCGTGTTTAAAGTGAATCTGTGATATTGTGATCTGTGAGAAATATGATTTTCACCTGATAAAATGGCAAACAAATCACTTCCTTTGAAGAAGGGATTTGAGACATATTTTCAACAAAAGCTTGTTGGAAAAATATCTCTGCAAAATGGATCTATAACCTTGACCCTTGCATATTTTACGACACATTCAAGGTAAAATGTCCAGTGAGTGGCACCAAAAGCACAGTCAGTCTTCTCCAAAACTGATGAACGTGAATCTGGCAACACTTTATAGGCCAGATTTACTAAACAGGGCAAATTAGCAATAAAGTGCAATTCCATAAAAGCGCCAATGGGAAGGGAAAATCCTGCGTGTGATTTACTGACAGTGCGCACATTAAAGAACACAGACAGAGCCAAAAACTTTCATAATGACAGCGCAATCTTTAAGACATGCTTTTTTGGGCGTTAAATAATGGTGCAAATACACTGTAAAAATAAAAAAACACAATTTGTTGAGTCAACTTAAAATCATTTGTTACGCTGCTGCCTTAAAATGTTAAGTTCAGACAACTCAAATACGTTTATTCAAGTTAAGTTGTACTAAGTGACAACTAAGATATTCGAGTTGACTAAACAAAAACATTTATAAACAAATATCTAAGTTGTCACTTAAAACACAACATTTCAACTTGACTAAACTTTTTTTGAGTTGACTGAACTTACCAGCAAGGTTGGTAACAAATTATTTTAAGTTGACTCAACAAATAGTTTTTGACAGTGTACCAGTAATTTGACGAGCGCAAATGTTAGTTAATTGCGTTGCGTGATTCATTTTAATACTCTTTAATACTCACTAAAAGCGTGTTTAGTTTTCTCCAAAACAAATGAACTTGAATCTGGCCACGTTTTATTACATTGGTTGTTTTCCCTAATACCGATAAAAGTGAATCTGATATTGCAAGTTGTTGCATGTAAATAAAATGTCCAGATGCTAAAAATGCATTCAGTTTTGAGCATTACGAAAGTTATGAATGTGAATCTGGAAACGTTTTTATATGAGTGCTGCTAAAAGCGCATTCAGTTTTCTCTAAAACTAATGAACGTGAATCTGGTAACACTTTATGGGCCAGATTTACAAAACAGGGCAAATTAGAGCGTTAGAGCGCAATTCCGTGAAAGTGCAGATGGAAGGGGAAATTCTGCGTGTGATTTACTGACAATGAATGCACACATTAAAGAACACAGACGCAGCCAGATAATTTCCATAATGAGCAGCGCAATCTACTTCTGAAAGGGAAACTCCTACAAATGCATATTCAATAAGGTCAGGCGCAAAAATAACGGTGTCCACTTCTTACTGTGTGTCTTTAGTAAATCCTAACAGTAACTTCTATTTTAATGCTAAAATATGGTTTGCACTGGTGCAAGCTGTTAGCAAATCTGGCCCATAGTTGGTTTTTCATTCAATTTTCATTGAATGGTACTAATAGCGTGTTTACTTTTCTCTGATATCAATGAAAGTGAATCTGGCAACATTTTGTTGCATTGGTTGTTGTACATAAGCAAAATGTCCAATGAATGGCGCTAAAAGTGTGTTCAGTTTTCTCTGATACCGATAAAATTATATTTTTTTCTATGATGACAATAAAAAGTAAATCTGTCGACTTTTAATTACATTGGTTGTATGTAAATTAAATGTCCAGTGACTGCTGCTGAAAGCACGTGCATGAATTGTCCAGTAAGTGGCACTAAAAGCATATTAAGTTTTCTCCAAAAAAACATGAAAGTTAATTTCGCAATGTTTTTGTAGATGTACATAAATTTAGTCTCTGGTGAATGGTGTTAGATCAACGCTGAAAATGAAAATGATGTACCACCTTTACTAAACCTCATACTAAATCCTAACAATAAATGTAACAAAAGCAAAAGTGTGATCAACAGTCAAAAAGTTTTCATCCCCCTTTCAGAATCTGCTAAATGTTCATTAGTTTAGCAAAATAAAAATACTAAAATAAAAGATGTTTTATATAGACCGCAAAAGAAAATTATAGTTGAATTTGTAAAAATGACCGGTTCAAAGGTTTACATCCCCTTGATTCTTAATACTGTGTTATCTGAATAATCCACAGCTGTGTTTCTTTGTTTAGTGATAGTTGTTCATGAGTCACTGAACAGTTAAAATGCCTGCTGTTCTTCAGAAAAATCCTTCAGGTCCCACAAATTCTTTGGTGTTTCAGCAGTTTTGTTTATGCTCATTTACGGAAAAACCATGCAGTAAGAGCCAGACGATCAGGGTAAATGTAACTTCTGGGAAACATATAGCCATCTACTGTAGCCTCTAAAGGGCAGTACTAAATGAAAAAATATGATATTTAGGCAAAATAAGAAAAGTATACACATCTTCATTCTATTCAAAAGTTTTCACCCCTGGCTCTTAATGCATGTTTTTTCCTTCTGGAGCATCAGTGAGCGTTTGAACATTCTGTAATAGTTGCATATGAGTCCCTCAGTTGTCGTCAGTGTGAAAAGATGGATCTCAAAATCATATAGTCGTTGTTGGAAAGGGTTCAAATACACACAAATGCTGGAAAACCAACAAGAGACTCAACAAATATCACTGAACAAAAAAAAACAGCTGTGGATCATTCAGGAACAACACAGTATTAAGAATCAAGTGTATGTAAACTTTTGAACAGGGTCATTTTTATGAATTCAACTATTATTTTCTCTTGTGGACTATATGTAAATATGTGAAATATCTTATTCAGGTCAGGACGAAATAAACAATAACGTGCATTTTATATGATCCCTCTTATTTTGCCAAAATAATTAACATTTTGCAGATTCTAAAAGGGGGATGTAAACTTTTGACCTCAACTGTGGGTTGGACAGGCATGATAATATCATAAAGACTTATGGGTGGGCCCTTTTGAGCCTGTAAGCATCCACCCAGAAAACACCCACAAAGCAACCACAAAGCAATGCATTGGCAACCTCTGGTTTTGCACAGACAAGCACCTCTCAAGTACTTCTTCAAGACATGTATGAATCGAATTAATTGATGGACGTCGTAATATTATCTGCATTTTGTCTATAGCAGCGTAAGATGTTTTTCCAAGAAATCCCATCCGTGTTTGATCTTATAACATGCCTCGACAACCACCAAAGACGAACCGATACGATCAGCTGTGAAAAGAAGTTTCATTTATAGAATGTTTATCGAACATTCCTGATTGTATCCTGAATTCCTGTGTGATAACAACACAGATTTGCACAGATCTGAGATAATATCATGCGGGAACGGCTTTTGAAACGCACAGCGTTCAGCACCGTTCCTCTGCCTGCGGGGCGAACAACAAAGCTCGCTGTAATCTGAGGAAGCAAGTGCAGCATATATTGACACTCCGTTAGCCTACAGAACAGATGGAAGACATCTTTCATGACGCATAGTTAGCCTTGTTAACACTGACTCATTGTGTAGACTGTCTTCATTGCAAATGGCTCAGTGTCTATTTCTAAGGAAATGATTCAGTGCCAGCAGACCCCACCATGCTTTTCTTTTCTGGGAAATAATAACTAAGAAAAAACACATGGCGATGGTGTCTGTTGTAACAGAGAGTGGGTTTTTTTTTTTTCTGAAAGGCACATGGATGTGGCACATGTTTCGGCACTTTTGGGAAATCAGAACCCATCGGAAATTACTCTTTGAAAGGTCAGAGTCGTCTCAGATGTTTCTCCTGATATGAATTTGAAACAAATGAGATAATTGTTGACAGACAGATAATTGAGAAATGTCTGAAATGCTGAGAGTGTTCTTCTTCTAAAACTAAGCAAGCTGAAAAGCTTCAGTTTCCATTTGCTCTATATTTAGTCTCATTGTAATCTAGGAGAAACAACTGTGTTAATAATGAGATATTACACTATTGTTGAAAAGTTTGGGGTCAGTACAATGTTTTTGTTAAGAATTAATACTTTTATTTAACAAGGATGCATTAAATTGATCAAAAGTGAAAGTAAAGGTATTTATAATGTCACAAAATATAAAAATCCTGATTTCAATATTGATAATTCAATCTACTGAAGGACCATGTGACACTGAAGACTGGAGTAATGATGCTGAAAATTCAGCTTTGCATCAAAGGAATAAATTACATTTTAAAATATTCTCTCATAGAAAACAGTTTTTTTAAATTGAAATAATATTTCAGAGTATTACTGTTTTTAGTGTGCTTTCAATCAAATATGTACGGAAGCCCGTTTACGCCACTGAATAAAAATACAACTTTTTATCTCACAATTCTGACTTTTTCCTCATATTTGCGACCTTTATCTCATAATTCAGACTTTTTTTTTTCTTGTAATTGCAAGATTATATCACAATTCTGACTTAATTTCTCAATTGTGAGCTATAAACTCACAATTTTGAGTTATAAAGTCAGAATTCCTAGATATAAAGTCAGAATTGTGAGAAATAAAGTCAGAATTCCTAGATATAAAGTCAGAATTGTGAGAAATAAAGTCAGAATTCCTAGATATAAAGTCAGAATTGTGAGAAATAAAGTCAGAATTCCTAGATATAAAGTCAGAATTGCGAGAAATAAAGTCAGAATTCCTAGATATAAAGTCATAAACTCACAATTGCGAGAAATAAGGTCAGAATTGCAAGATAATAAACTCACAATTCTGACTTTTTTCTCACAATTGCGAGATTCTGACTTTATAGTTTGCAGTTGCAACTTTTTATCTCACAATTCTGATTTTTTTTTTGCATATGCGAGTTTATATCACAATTCTGACTTTATAACTTGCAATTCTGACTTTTTTCCCTTGAACTGTGAGACATAAACTCACAATTCTGACTTTTTTTCTCACAATTGCGAGATTGTATCTCACAATTCTGACTTTAGAACTCTCAATTGCAACTTTTTATCTCACAATTCTGACTTTTTTTCTCACAATTGCGAGATTGTATCTCACAATTCTGACTTTATAACTCTCAGTTGCAACTTTTTATCTCACAATTCTGACTTTTTTTCTCACAATTGCGAGATTGTATCTCACAATTCTGACTTTATAACTCTCAATTGCAACTTTTTATCTCACAATTCTGACATTTTTCGCCCAACTGCAGCTTTTTATCTCAGAATTCTGACTTTATATCATGCAATTCTGACTTTATAACTGGCAATTCTGACTTTTTATCTCACAATTCTGACCTTATAACTTGCAATTGCAAGTTATCTCACAATTCTGAATTACGACCTTTATCTCATAATTCAGACTTTTTTCTCACAAATGCTAGTTTATATCTCGCAATTCTGACTTTATAACTCGCAACTGCAACTTTTTCTCTTACAATTCTGACTTTTTGTCTCACAATTGCGAGTATATATCATGCAATTCTGACTGTATAACTTGCAATTGTAACTTATCTCACAATTCTGACTTTTTTCTCACAGTTGCGACTTTTATCTCACAATTCTGACTCTTCATGCATTTGCGACTTTTTATCTCACAATTCTGACTTTTTTCACACAGTTGCGAGTTTATATCACGCAATTATGACTTTTCTCAGAATTGCGAGTTTAGATCTGGCAATTCTGACTTTAGAACTCACAATTGCGAGTTTATATCTCATAATTCTGAGAAAAACAGTCAGAATTGTGAGATGAGTTGCAATAATTTTTTTTTGTTTGTTTTATTCAGTGGTGGAAGCGGTCTTCCATAGATATGTGCAGCCTTGGCGAGCAGAAGCGTCTCCCCTCAAAAAACATTACAAATCTTACCCCAAACTTTTGAACGCTAGTGTATAAATACCTGATAATTTGAGTTTATAAGTGCAGATAAACACATGCATGAACATAAACACAGCGAGCACATGCTGACCGTTTTTCTAAGGACATGAAGTGTCCACTTACCCTGAGAAACGTTTGGACGAGTTACTTGGTAATCGATTAAGCATGTGTGCAATGTATCTGTGAGTATGCGTGCTGTGTTTGCGTGTGTTGTCCTCTTTGCTGCTGATGAAAGCAAGTTAGTTTTGTGTCCTTACACTACGGTGGACGAGAGCGTCTTATGTCCCCCAGGATAGGGGGGCGTCCTCATCTTCACCTGTCCGTTCTGAGGGTAAGGTGGAGGCCGGTGGGTTTTATTTGAGTTAGTGCACGCTATTGGAGCTACGGGGGGTTTGTGGTTTTCCAGTTGTCCTTTTCTTGCCGTTCGATGCGGTAAGCAGTTTCCATTGGCCGTCCTTTGAGTCTCTGAGCTCTGTTTCACAACTCGTTTGCCTTTATCCTCAACAGTAACGGATCGTTGCTCAGGAGGGGACGGGCTTGTGCGATTTCTCATTGGCGAAGGACCGTTAACGTGAGTAAAATCCACTGTGACAGGGCTGTTTACGAGAGAGGAATTGGAAGTCGAAATGTCCTCTTCGCTGTTTGAGTTGTGGATCAATGCCACAACACCAGTCCGACTGCTTTTGGTGGCATCTTGGGGGAGTCCGTTGGATAGACTTGGTTCGTCTTCACCGAGGTCAATGTTGGACGTCAGAATGTCGATCTGTTGGACGACCTTCACAGACAGACAAAAAAAAATACAAATTCTGTCACTATTTATGGACCTGCATGTTATTCTGAACTTTATTTATTTTGCTTAAAACTGCTGTTTTGCATGCCACAAGTTGTCAAGCTCCAAAAATGAGACATGCACTAATCTTTGTAAACATAATCCACTGGAATGGTTTCTTTCGGTCAATGCATACACATATTTAAACATGGTGCATTAAAATGCATATTAAGTTAACTGAAACTAAATAAAGCATTTTTGTAAACTGAAATAACATAAAAGTTAACATAACAGGAAAAACTGGAAATAAACGGTAAAGGTAAGTTTTCATGCCTCCAACCATGAAATTGATTTAGTTTTTGGTGCACAGTATTATTTGAAACCCTGTTCATCAAACATGAAGGCAAGACTTTCATTCAAATAAGTAATTATTTGAATGAATGAATATCAATTGTATAGGGGAAAAAGCAGCATTAATATTCTGTAAAACATTTTTGTGTTCCACAAAAAAGTCATGCAAGTAAAAAAATCTAAATTCTTTCTTTCTCTCTTTAAAATATATATTTAAAATGTAATTTATTCCTGTGATCAAATCTACATTTTCTGTATTATTGCTCCAGTCTTCAGTGTTGATCCTTCAGAGGTCATTCTAATATGCAGATTTGCTGTTCAAGTTTATTATTATTATTATTATTATTATTATTATTATATTTTTATGATCAATATTTAAAACAGTTGAGTGCTTTTTTTCATTCTTTGCTGAATAGAAAAATCCAAAGATCATTCATTTATCTGATCATTCATCATCATCATCATTTATCTGAAATAAAAAGCCTTCATACGCTATACTATTCAAAAGCTTGGAGTCTTAATTTAATTTAATAAAGAAATTAATACCTTTTATTTTGGAAGTAAAACTTTAAATTGACCAAAAATGGTGATGATAACTTTTATAATGTTACAAAAGATTTCTATTTCAGATAAATGCTGTTCTTCTGAACTTTCTATTCATCAAAGAAACCTAAAAAAAAATTATACTATAATAATAATAATAATAATAATAATAATAATAATTAATGTTTTTTGAGTAGCAATAGTTAGAATGATTTTTAAAGGATCATGTGACAGGAGTAATGGTGCTAAAAATTCAGCTTTGAAATCACAGGAATAAATTGTTATTTAAAATGTATTCAAATAGAAATAATTTTTTTTAAATGGTAAAATTATTTCAAAATTGTACTGTACTTCGGATTAAAAAAATACAGGCTTGGTGAGCAGAATAGACTTCTTTAAAAAACATGAAAAATCTTGTAGTCTTGTAGTCTGGTAGTGTTTTATTATTATTTTTAACATTTTATTACAGTATTAAAGGTAAACTGTGCAATCTTCACTGGCAGCACAAATTAATTACTGGTTTCCAAACAATTTGTCTGCCATTAATCAACAATAGTTCCGCCCCTAAACTCACGTCATTGGCTGAGTCAGAAGTTGACATTTCAAGCCAATGTTTTGAAAGCATTACAGTGTTTCAAACTACCAATGACTGACTAATTGTGACTCATTAAACTGACCCACTTGAAACTATTGAAAAGTTTGTTCTGCACACATCTTCACAGGCCATCATCAGATTAATATATGATAAAAAAAAAACTTTTTTGGCTCCATTCACTGTAATGCAGTAATCTACTGACTTTATTTCCTGCTGCAGTCATTTACATCTAATGGGAGTCTTGATGCGTCCATCGAAATGTATCTAAATAATTCAATTAATGTCTTACGTCCTGCACAGTCCATTATTGCTAATGTCAGTCTGCACATATTGAGCTATCTTTAGGTACTGATTTAAAAATTCTGTTCTCTTTTAACAGGCCTTTGTGATGGACTTAAGCCATTTCTCTTCCAGAAAACACAATATAGCTTTTCACAATATAGGAGTATTTCTAGCTCGGAGTATAATTGACAGTGCGTTTCTGGCAGATGTGTGTTTTTTGGGTTCTGAAGGCTTTCAGATGATGGATTCATCACAGGGATGTTTGCTGTGAACACACAGATATTATGTTTCTACTGGCTAAACAGAATGAAGTTTTGATCTTATCCAGTCTCTGCGCTTATTAAAATCCCTTCTCAAATATGCCGAACCCCAAATCAGTGACAAATCTCATTATGTGAATGTTTACTATATATGAATGCATGAAGAATGAAGAAATAGTAGCCTGTCATTCACAGCGTTTCATTTGGCCATTTGTTGCTTCAAGCCAGTATGATTTCTGTGAAACAAACAATATGCTAAAAAGGTTTTGTTGTACATATAATGTAAGTCAATGGGGTCCAATATTGTTTGGGTACTAACTTTCTTCAAAAATGTCTTCTTTCTTATTCCAGATAAAATACAAAGGCATTCCGGTTTGGAACATGAAGGTAAATAAATTAGAGATTAAAAAAATATATATATATTTATTTAGTTCAATTTCTCAGTTTTTTTCATTCATTAATGACTAACAGTGCATTTTTTCAGGAGTCTTTGATGAAAAAAGATCATAAGATCAGCATTTATCTGAAATAAAAAGCTTTTGTATTATAAGAAATTATAAAAAATTATACTTTTATAGCAAGAATGCTTTAAATTGATCAGAAGTGATGATAAAGCCAGTTATAATGTTACAAAAGATTTCTTTTTCAGAGAAATGCTGTTCTTCTGAACTTTCTATTCATCAAAGAA
This sequence comes from Cirrhinus molitorella, assembly GCA_033026305.1. Lineage (NCBI taxonomy): Eukaryota > Metazoa > Chordata > Actinopteri > Cypriniformes > Cyprinidae > Cirrhinus > Cirrhinus molitorella. Next base: position 3,251,093 of record CM065124.1, on the reverse strand, counting down.
TCCTGAAAAAAGCAACTCAGCTGTTTTCAACATAATAATAGTACATTTTTGAGCAGCAAATCAGAATATTAAAAGGATTTCTAAAGGAAATGTGTCAGAAATTTGACAATTTTTCAGTTTTCTCCATGCATTAATGACTAAATGTTGACAGAAGTTTAGTTTTCGGGTGAACTATGCCTTAAGGAAAAAGTTTGCATTCATGAGTAAATAATGACCATATTGTCATTTCTGAGTGTAATATTTACACTACCAGTCAATATTTTTGAATAGTAAGATTTTTGTTTTTAAATGTTTTTAAAGACGTCTCTTCTCCTCACCAAGCATGCACAGTACAATTTTGAAATATTTTTACTATTTAAAAATGTAATATTACTGTTTTAATATATTTTAAAATGTAATTTATTCCTGTGATTTCAAAGCTGAATTTTTAGCATTATTTGTCATGTCACAAGTCACCGTCAGAAATCATTCAAATATTCTGATTTGCTGCTATTATTATTTTTCTTATTATTATTATTATGTTGAAAACAGCTGAGTAGATTTTTTTTCAGGTCTATTTGATGAATATAAAGTTCAGAAGAACAGCATTTATCTGAAATAGAAATCTTTTGTAAAATTATAAATCTCCTCATGATCACTTTTGATCAATTTAAAGCAAAATAAAAGTATTAATTTCTATAATTTCTTTCCCAAAATAATTATTAATTAAAGAATAAAATGTAAAAAACAAAATAATAATAAAAATATTTTTTTTAATTTAAAATTTAATAAAAAGAAAAAACATACTCAACTGTTTTAATTTTAATATTGCTAATAATAATAATAATAAAACATGTTTACAAATAAATCCTAATCTAATCATGACAAACTGTATATTGTTGGGAAGGTCTAAGACTCCTAAATAGATATTTTACCACTTTTTTGTGTTACAAATTATGTAGGAAAAGTAATAGATTAATTTATGACAAGAGTGCACCTCAAAAATCTACATCATAACAGAGGTTCAGACCTTTTTCACAAAAAGATGAAAAAATGTTTCTTAAACAGCAAATCAGCATATTAAAATGATAAAATATTAAAACTATAAATCTCTTTATGATAACTTTTTATCAATTTAAAGCAAAATAAAAGTATTAATTTCTATAATTTCTTTCCCAAAATAAATATTAATTCAAAGAATTTATTATTCAAAGAATAAAATGTAAAAAAAATACTCAACTGTTTTAAATATTGCTAATAATAATAATAATAATAATAATAATAATAAAATAAAATGTAACAAATAATATTTTTTTATTTAAAATGTAATAAAAAGAAAAAACATACTCAACTGTTTTAAATATTGCTGATAATAATAATAATAATAATAACAATAACAAAAACAAAAAATGTTTCTTAAACAGCAAATCAGCATATTAAAATGATTTCTGAAGGATCATGTGACACTGAAGACTGAAGTAATGATGCTAAAAATGTAGTTTGATCACAGGAATACATTACATTTTAAAATATATTCTAAATAGTTATTTTAAAAAGTAAAAATGTTTTTTTGCTATACTTCGGATAAAATAAATGCGGGCTTGATGAGCAGAATAAACATAAGACTGGCAGTATAGTTAATACTTTCATTGCGCGTTCATGAGTAAATATAGACGAAATTTGAATCTCTTTAAGAAATAGTCAAATTTAGGTTTTGTGTAAACGATGACTTTCATTTCGCCTCTACTCAAGACCGAATGTTTGATCTTGCATCGTACAGTCAACATCCCTCCCTCTATTTATTATTCTACCCTCACCTCTTTCATCTCCAACTGGACCTGTTTGAGACCACCCAGCACTTCCTCGAGCTCCGTGACCACTTGTTTGATCTGCTCCCGTACTGTTCCCTGGCTCTTCCTCTCCTTGCCATGTTTCTCCAAACCCGCGTCCCCCCGAGGCGTCCTCGCGTTCCCAAGTGACTTGGAGCGCCCCAGCTTACTAGAGGGCACCTCGGTTGGAAAAAAAGCCGGCTGTCCAGAGTTCGGCCCGTTACAGTTCGACCGCCTACCGCTCTCGGCTCGTTCCTCGTGATGGCGAAAGGACACGCGTCTCCTCTCTGGATGTCCGTTGAATTCAGGCTGGCAAACGTTGTCCCACTCCTGCACATAGGATGAGTAGCAGCGGTGACCTCTGACCTTCAAAACATGGTTGTCGTTGAAAGGATGCATTAGCTCCGGATAATACCACCGCTGGATGCATCCGCACTCCCGTCGGATCTCCCGAACGCAGGGCGAATCCCACCTGTAGCACGGATGCCGGATCTCCTCGGCGTAAACCTGGGCTCGCTCCATCCCCAGCTCCTTGGGGAACGGGGCGACGCCGGACTCCATACGCAGGCATGGTCCGTCGGCGGGGCCCGGCGTGCGTCGCAAGCGAAGTTGGCAGTAAGGCGTCGGGAACCTCAAATTCTCCGAGTGCATTCCAGTCCGAAAGGCGACTTAGAAAACAACTGGTTCTCTCTCCACCCTGGCCATCCACAGCGTCTGTTTTTCTCATCTGCGTCTGCTCTCTCTCTCTCCCTCGCTAACTTTTCGCTCACCTCCCCCTTCCTTCCTTCCTCCTTTTTCTAACTTACTCTTGTTTTCCCACTTTTCCCTCTCGTTGCCCTTTCTCCAACGGTGGGCCTCTTTTCTTTCCCTCCCTCTTTTTTTTTCTCCTTCAACTCTGAAGTCTTACTTCAGCGTTTCACCTCTTTCTTCACCTCCCCACTGCGTAAAAATTCCCCAACTCACCCGCTCCCAAACTCCAAACACTTCCTTCCTACACCTTCCCTGTCTCTCTCTCCTGGGGTTGGGGCTCGTAAAGCGTTGACAGACGCAGCGGCTCCCGATCTTTCCCTCAGATCTTGCCACTCGGCAATTAAACACAGCCAGGATTCCACGCCGCCTGAGACGGGGAGGAGAGAGAGAGAGAGAGAGAGAGAGAGAGAGGGAGACAGGAGGAGGTGGGGTTTCGGACGTTGCTGAAGCAGACAGGATCTAACATGAGCCAGAAACAGAGGGAGAGAGAGAGAGAGGTGGGGAGGGGAGTAAGAGAAAAAAAGGGGATTTTCGGCATAACTCGATTCCCACAAGCCCACGTGAGTCTAAGAATTGAGTGCGCGTCCGTCGTCCCGTTTGTTTATGTGACTCAGCTGAGATACTGGCACTGTTTGTTATGATTCACGTCTTGTGACACGTTTAATGAAAAACACACCGCGGCCATGTTTATAGAGCGCTCGCATTTTGCTAAATTACACTCGTTTATTTGCAAGTAAACACTTTCGGTTTTCGTTTTTTTCCACTGGAAAGAAGAACCGCAAACAACACCTCCTTTATTATGGTCGTTCTCGCAGGGAGCAACTGAGAAAACGGAGTTCGCTTGACGGCTTTTGCTCCTCAGATGTTTTTCCTCAGAAAACAAACGTGAAGTGAAAGCATAAAAATGTTGGTTAGGCCTACTTGAAATGCTATATATTAATAAAATATGCTTATTCATTTATGTATTTTATTTGCTCATTTTATTTTCTTGTTTTCCACCTAAAATTAACTTAAAATTACTCAAATTACTAAAGCCTTGTTTGATCATCTGACAAGTTGAATGCTATTATATTTAGGGCTATTATATTTAACTAAAACTGAAAGCATAAAAATGTTATAACATCAATCTAAAATAACAAAACAATTAATAATAATAATAATAATAATAATAACTAAAACAACAAAATTACTCAAACATAAATTAAAATCAAAATGATTTATAAACATTTTACAAATTTATTTTAAAAAATGTATATATAATCATTTATATATTAAAAATAAAAAACTAATTTAAAATATTATTAAAAAAATATAATAGTATATCAATGATACTAAAATAGCACTGGTTGAATGCACATTACACTGCATAGTTTATACATTTTCCATATTTACCTCAAAATTCCTTTATTTTTCATACAGTTTAGGATAAAAACTTCTATATGTGTATATATATGCGTTTTGTTACATTTCTATTATTATTCTAAAAACAAATAGATATAAAATTGATTTTAAAGTTTTTTTCTTGTCCTAAAATCCTATATATTTTTTTCCTTTAATCGTAAATTATATTATAGTTTACTTTATTCATAGTATTTTCTAAGATAATAACTGTTTTTTATTTTTAATTTTTAAATCTTGAACTATATACAGTGGTGTTTGCTCAGGTCAAGAACTGCTCATATTTGTGGTTTAGTGATTTAAACAAACCCACTCATACTAAAACTGAAACCAAAACAAAATGTTGCTTGAAATGTTAACCCCAAAAAAGAATGCTTATTTGTATTTATATTTCTTACTTTAATTAATTTATTTTTATTTTCATATTTTAACCTCAAAATTCCTTTATTTTTCATACAGTTAATGATAAAAATGTCTATATGTGCATATATATACAGTCAAGCCCGAAATTATTCATACCCCTGGCAAATTCTGACTTAAAATTAGTTTTATTCAACCAGCAAGTTTTTTCTTGATTAGAAATGACACAGGTGTCTCCCGGAAGATAATAAGATGATGTACAAGAGGCATCATTGTGGAAAAAATACTCATCTTTTATTTACATTTGAACAAAAAGTGGCATGTCCAAAATTATTCATACCCTTTGCAAACTTTCACAGTCTATGGGAAAATCCAAAGTTCTATACCATTCCAAATAGTCCAAGCTGTTCTGAAGCATCCTAATTACCCTGATTCATTGGAAACAGCTGTTTTAATCAACTCAACAGGTGAAAAACAGAAGCTCTCTGCTGTTGGTTTGTGGACAGTCATGGCTAAGACAAAGGAGCTCACTGAGGACCTGCTAGGAAAATCAGGAAAGGGCTATAAGACCATATCTAAATGTTTTGAAGTTCCAGTGGCTACAGTGCAAAGTATTATTAAAAAATACAAGACGTTTCACACTGTGAAAAATCTCAGAGGACATGGTTGGAAGTAGTGCTGCACGATTAATCGTATCGCAATCGCGATGTCAGCCTGTGCGATTATATGATGGGAAAATGTTGCGATTATATTATTTTATATTAGGCTAATTGTGTGCACTTGAGAACACATGCTTTCTGAGAACAGTTTTCCGTGCTGCGAACAAAACTAAAGATTAATAAATAAATAAATCAAAATAAAAATATCTGACAGTCTCTCAGCATAGGCAGTGCATGTGTGGCGTGCAGAAGGAAGGTGAGTGCCGAGGAGACTGATCTGGTAGGCAAAAAACTCTACCTCTGTATAACGATATTTTGGATTTGAGATACTGACACTGAGCAAAGACATGTATTGTGCAAGTTTCGCAAAATTAAAGTTGCTACATCACGTTGCAATACAACAAATGAATATCAAAACAAAACAAAGCATAATTACAGATGTGTTCGTGAGCCTCACGCCATATTATAAGTCTTCGTTTAGACATAAAGAAATCACAGACTCGCACTGCATGGCAAAAGACATGATGTCCATACACAGGGGCGACATGCCCTCCCCCCCACTCTTAGATTAATGTATTGTATTGTAGAATGCACACTCAGCACCGCCTAGCGCTTCCCGCGACAGTTAAAACGAAACTGAAAGTAAGACTATTGACCTCAATAATCGCAATATGAAAATTTTCTGAAATCATGCAGCCCTAGTTGAAGGCCAAAAGTGACACCTGTGCTGGCCAGGAGGATAGTGAGAGAGGTAAAAAAGAATCCAAGGATCACCACCAAGGCCATCCTGATGAATCTGGTCTCTGCTGGTGGCAACATCTCAAGGCAGACAGTCCAACGGACACTGCACACCGCTGGGTTCAATGCAGTGTTAATTTCGTTGACAAATAATTTTCGTCATTAACTTTGTCAATGACATTTTTTTTCACAGACGAAAACGAAACGATAACGAACTAAAATTCTTCTTGAATGACGAAAACTATGACAAAAATCTACTGGCGTTTTCGTCAACGAATAAAAACGAGTTAGGGAGGGACGATTTGGAAAGAGATTAATTCAGAAAAATCTGATGCATAGTAGGAGGTTAGATGCGTACAAACCAGCGGGACACAAACTTAAATGCACTTGCTGCAGGTCTTACAAAACATTCAAAAATGTCAGTATGTGGGAGAAGTGCAGACATATGGATAAATTTGACGACGCAAGAGAGAACTCAATTCGGTCTTGTTTTCTGAGCGCAGACATCGAAGCACACACACAGAAAGCACGTCTCACACTCTTTCGCATTGCATGAACTGAGAAATACACACTAACTGATCTCGAATTGTCCGTTTTGACGAGTATTCACGTAAACACAGCCGATTACGTCTTAAATGTAGTAAACAGCAGAGAGAAAGTGTATCAGTACATCGCATCCATTGCATTCGAGCATTCGGTTTTAAAGGGATAGAAGCCACATTTCGTTGCTATTGTCCGAGTCACAGATAGATGTTAACTAAGCAACAAAAGAAAGACAGAAAACCACACACTGCTCTTGACTGAATCACTAATGTAGCCTAAAGATAAATCTAAATTAATGTATAGAAATAAATGTCTGTTTGAAAGAATGAAGAATATGGTTAACAAGTTACTATAAAGAATGCATAATTAGCCGATATAACCATTGCTATTTCATTGAAAAGAAGACCATGTTCTTTATGAGAAGTGGTTTTATTTCATTTTAATATAAAGGCATGTTGTGTATCACAGCAGTTAAAATGTTTGTTTATCATGATAAAACCTTAATATCAAACATATATAATGAGTTTGGAAATTTTAGAGAAATTCTTAATAAATTTTGTCAAAACGGACAATTCGAGATAATTGTGTGTACTTCTCAGTTCATGCAACGCGAGTGTGAGATGTGCTTTCTGTGTGTATGCTTCGATGTCTGCGCTCAGAAAACAAGACTGAATTGAGTTCTCTCTTGTGTCGTCGAATTTATCCATATGTCTGCACTTCTCCCACATATTGACATTTTTGAACGTTTTATAAGACGTGCAGCAAGTGTATTTAAGCTTGTATCCCACCGGTTTGTACGCATCCTACCTCCTCCTATGCAACAGATTATTCTGAAAGAATCGTCTCAAATTGTCCCTCCCTAACATTTTCGTCTCGTTTTTATTCGTTGACGAAAATGCCAGTAGATTTTTGTCATAGTTTTTGTCATTCAAAAAGAATTTTAGTTCGTTATCGTTTTGTTTTCATCTGTGAAAAAAATGTCGTTGACAAATAATTTGTCAAAAACTTTGTCAACGACATTTTTTTCACAGACGAAAACGAAACGATAACGAACTAAAATTCTTTTTGAATTACAAAAACTTTGACAAAAATCTACTGCCATTTTTACTGAATTAACACTGAACTAAACCCATTAAGTTTTAGCCGACTAAATTTATTGTAGATTTAGTCGACAAAAATCTTATGATATATTGTTGACTAAAACTAGACTAAAACTAAAAACAATTCAGATGACTAAAATATGACTAAAACTAAATGGCATTTTAGTCAAAAGACTATGACAAAATGTGCTGTCAAAATTAACACTGGTTCAATGGACGCAGACCAAGGAGGACACCACTTCTCCAGATAAGTCACACAAAAGTCCACTTGGCCTTTGCAAATGCTCATCTGGACAAAGAAGACGACTTCCGGTCTTCTGTTTTATGGACAGATTAAACAAAAACTGAACTGTTTGGCCACAATAATGTAGCCTTCATTTGGCATGAAAAAGGAGAAGCTTTCAACCCTAAGAACACCATCCCCACAGGCAAACATAGTGGTGGGAACCTAATGTTTTGGGGGTGTCAGGAAACCTAATAACAGTAAACGGCACCGTGAAAAAGGAGCAATACATCCAAATTCTCAACAACAACATCAGGCAGTCTGCAGAGAAACTTGGCCTTGGGCACCAGTGGACATTTCAGCACGACAACGACCCAAAACACAGCGAAAGTGAAGAAATGGTTAGCAGACAAAAGCATTAACGTTTTGCAGTGGCCCAGCCAGAGTCCTGACTTAAATCCAATTGAGAATCTGTGGAGGGAGCTAAAGATCAGGGTGATGTCAAGGAGACCCTCCAACCTGAAAGAGTTGGAGCTTATTGCTAAAGATGAATGGGCAAAAATACCAGTGGAGACATGCAAAAAGCATTTGATTGCTGTAATAGCCAATAAAGGCTTTTCTATTGATTATTGAGAAGGGTATGAATAATTTTGGACATGCCACTTTTTGTTCAAATGTAAATAAAAGATGAGTAATATTTTTTTCCACAATGATGCCTCTTGTACATCGTCTTATTATCTTCTGGGAGACACCTGTGTCATTTCTAATCAAGAAAAAACTTGCTGGTTGAATAAAAGTAACTTTAAGTCAGAATTTGCCAGGGGTATGAATAATTTCGGGCTTGACTGTATATGTATTTTGTAACATTTTTTATTATTATTCTAAAAGTAAATATAAAATTGATTTTAAAGTTTTTTCTTTTCCTAACTATTTTTGTTTACTTTATTCATAGTTTTTTCTAAACCAATAACTATGTTTGTTATTATTTATTTTTAAATATTGAATATTGAATAATTATACAGTGGTGTTTGCTCAAGTTAAGAATTGTGATTTAAATAAACCCACTCATACTAAAACTAAAACCAAAAAAAAAAAAAAAAAATGTTATTTGAAATGTTAACCCAAAAAAGAATGCTTATTTATATTTCTTACTTTCATTTTTTTAGTTTATTTTTGATATTTATTCACGTATTTTATTTTCTTATTTTTCAATGTAATATATAATAATTTATATATTAAAAATAAAAAGCAAAAAAAATATATACAAAAAATATAATAGTATATCAGTGGTACTAAAATAGCACTGGTTTAGTTTATAGATTTTACATATTTTAACCACAAAATTCCTTTATTTTTCATACAGTTACTTATATATAATAATAATAAAAAAAATATATATATATATATATATTATTATTATTTTTTTTTTTTATCTTGAGTTATATACAGTGTAAGTCGAGAATTGCTCATATTTGTGGGTTAGTGATTTGAACAAACCCACTCATACTAAAACTGAAACCAAAAAAAATAAATAAATAAAAAATGTTGCTTGAAATGTTAACCCAAAAAATAATGTTTATTTGTCTTTATACTTCCTACTTTCATTTATTTATTTACATTTTTTTATTTTATTAAATGTGTATTTTATTATATTATATTAAAAATATAATAGTATATCAGTGATACTAAAATAGCACTGGTTGATTAGTTTATAGATTTTCCATATATGAACCACAAAATTCCATATATATGTATGTATATGTATCCAACATATGTAACATATGTAACATTTCTTCTTATTATTCTAAAAATAAAAATGTATAAAATAGATTTTTAAAGCTTTTTCTTATTCTAAAATCCTAGGATGTTCTTATATATTTTTAAATCTTGAATTACAGTGGTGTTTGCTCAAGAATTGAAGAATTGCTCATATTTGTGGGTTAGTGGTTTATAAACAAACTCATTAATAAATTAAACGTACATGTGGTCTGAGCTGCTCTCCACACTAATTGAATTTTCTGTTTTTATTTCAGGAGGAACATCTGCCTCAAAGTTGAGAAAATGAAATGTGAACTCGACATCTGAGTTACGAAAGAACAGCGTCAGATGTGAGAAATGAGATTTTCCTCTGGCCGTCTGAGAGCAGGTATCGTGTCTCCTCAGAAATGAGCAGATTCCTTTTTGCTGACGCTGGTTCGGAGACAATAAACTGTGAAAGCCACAGAGATGAATCCAAGCGCTTCACGGCCGCCGTGCGTCAGCATTTATTCACATTCCTGGACCGTGTTACGTTCATTGTCTAAACTTGAAAAAGCTCAGTATGAAATTATGTGAAAAATCAATCTTCATTATGTGCACAGGACTATTTTTTACAAACCTTATAGGAATTTCCAGCGTAACCCAAAACTAAAGTGGTTTTATATAAAATAAAATCCACTGTAGGACATCAGAATTCATTGCGAAAGCGGTTCTTTATTTCAACTGTCGAGTAGCAGGATGTGTTTCCAATACAATACAACAGAGATCTGATAAAGGTACAACATCCAATAGGACTCAAAGATGGAAAAAATCCTCCAGGCAGCAGGATCTCATTTGATCCCATTACAATCACTTTAAATGGTGTCCGAGGTTGAATTCTGATAGGAATCCTGTGCACATTGCTTTAAGAGCCCTGTAGGGAACTCTTGGTGATTGTGAAACCCAGCCACAAACAGACACAGAAAGTGTCAGGTGTGATATGTGTTTCTACAATCATTGTGTGGATAAAATTTCCAAAACTATACCTAAAGGAACAACGAAACCTGAAAAAAAAAAAATCACTTCTTGAAAACAGCGCACCCAAAAATTAAAGTTCTTTCATTGTAGTGTTATTTTAGTATCATTAAAAATAAAAATAAATAAATACATAAATAAATAAAATAAAATAAAATAAATATATTTATTTATTTATTTATTTTTAATAATACTAAAATAACACTACAATGAAAGAACTTTACTATTTGGGTGCGCTGTTTTTAAGAAGTGATTTTTAAAATACTTTTTATTTAAAATTTTCGGTTTTCATTTTAATTTATGTTAAAATGTTAGTTATTTTATTATGTTTTAAAAATGTATTTGTATAATATATATATATATATATATATATATATAAATATATATTTTTTTTTCAATTTTAGTTCATTATTTTAGTGCATTAATAAACTAAATTAAAATGTTTTTTAATTAAATTATGTTTTTATATTTTATTTCATTTAACATTTAATTTATTATGTTATTAGTAAATATGTTTTTTTATGGTTTCAGAAATAGGTTAAGGTAATATATATATATATATAGTTTATTAGATATTAGTTTTACTTAGCTATAATAAATTAAATATTATAAATATTAGTTTAATTGGGTATAATATTTTGAAATTTTGAAGTCTAGTTAGTTATCAGATTTTTGTTTTAGTTATCATTTATTTTTTTATTATTAAGTAACAAAAATGTTTTCAAATGGTTTTAGTTAGCTATAATAAATTAAATTTTAATATTTCATTCTTTAATGAAAAAATATAATAATATTAAAAATATATAATATAAATATATAATATAATATATAATGTAGCTTTGCATCAATAAAAGTGTTTTATAGGTAAGGAAAATATTTTTGTTAAATATATAAATATAGATATTTAGTTTATTAGATATTAGTTTTACTTAGCTATAATTAAATATTATAAATATTTATTTAATTAGATGTGATATTTTGAAATTTTGAAGTCTAGTTAGTTAACAGATTTTTGTTTTAGTTATTTTTTATTATTTATTTTATTATTATTAAGTAACAAAAATGTTTTTAAATGGTTTTAGAATTCGTTTTAGTTAGCTATAATAATTTCTTTAATTAAATATGAAAAAATAAAAAAAATATGAACAACTAGTTTTAGTCTGTTTTATAAGTTACAAAAATGTAAAAAAAAAATATATATATATTTTTTATTTTTGTTATTTTTATTTTAAATTTGTAGTTTTCATTTTAATTTGTGTTAAAATGTTAGTTATTTTGTTATGTTTTAAATAATTATTTGTAAAAATGTTTATTCATTTTAATTTTAGTTTGTTATTTTAGTGCATTATTAAACTAAATTAATATATATATATATATATATATATATATAATTATTTATTTATTTTATTAAATATAACTAGTGATGTTTGGGGAAAATAAGTAATAAATAAGAAAATAATTAAAATATAAGTAAGGAAAATGTTTTTATTAAATATATACACAGACATATATAAATATATATATATATGCATGTTACATATTAGCAGATTTGTGTTCCTTTTGTTTATTTTTTTTTAATTTAGGATTTTAGTTTTAGTTATCATTTGTTTTATTATTTTCTAAGTAACATATATTTTTTAAATGTTTTAGAATTAGTTTTAGTTAACTATAATAAATTAAATGATATATTATTTCTTGAATTAAATATAAAAAAAGAAAGTTTGTTTGGTTTATAAGTGACAGAAATATTTAAAAAATACACACACACACACACACACACACACACATAGTTATAATATAAAATAACTATAATTAAATATTATATTTATTTCTTTAATTGAATATACACTTTTAAAAAAAATTAAATTTTAGAGAGTAATTTTTCCTTTAGTTTTAGTAAACATGCCTTAGTTCTACTTTTACTTTTTTGTTTCGTAAGTAACAATTTTATTTTTATTTCTAAATATTTATAATTTTTTATAGCATTTTTGTTACTTATAAAGCAATAAACTAAAACTAGTTTACTAAAATTATACACACACACATAATATTAAATTTTTGCTTACATTGGCTTGGAGACTAAAAGTTTTTTCTAGTTTTAGTTAACTAGTCTTAGTTTTAGTTTCAGTTAACTATAATAACCTGATTTATTATTCACCCTCATTTTCTTCTGAACTCATCTGATTTACTAGTACTTTTTCATTTTTAGCAAAAAAGAAAAAATAACATATTACTACATGTCAGGTGTGAAGACACCATCAAAGTTTCATAATATAGTTGCCCATATTAGTCAGAAGTCATATGATTGCTTTGTGTGAGGAACAGAAGCAAATTTGAGCTCAATGTTTGTCCCTTTGACATCAGACTTCACTGGTTTTGAACTTAAAGTGATTTGACAGCTACTTTCATGGTGCTTTTTATCCTTTTGAAGCATCTTTCACAGTCTGCTAAAGTTCACATGAATCATGATTGGAATGATTTAAATCCTAAAATGCCAGAAGGTGTATTTTTTTTATGATTATATGGAAACTAAAATGAGGCTTTATTAATAAAACAGTTTTGAATCTTCCCAGTAGTCTGTGAATTGGGCTGTGTGTCTGTTTGTGTTTGGCAAGCAGCGGCGTGTGCATTTTGTGTCCAAATCTAAAAGGTTTCCCCGAAGGCTTTTCTTGCGTCATGTAGCTTTGCATCTTCTGCATGACTGAACTATAATCAAACCCTGATCCAAAAATGTGCTTTTTCTAGTCATATTTCCTTTCTAGTGAAATTAAAAGCATTTCCCAACACAAAAGCACATGTATAATTTATGTGTGGTTACGGCAAACGTAGCTGTGACCATTCTTTCACCTTGAGGTCTGAATGAGAATGAATCAGCTGGCGTTCTCATACTCAAGAGTCCAGGCTTTTGTCAGGCTCTCTTCACGTATTCAGAATTCGTCCTGCGCATGTGGCTATTTTTGATCAGCCATTATGATTTCTTGAGTGTTACTGTGTTATTTTCACAGAATTATGTTCCTATGGAAACCATCTATTGGGTACAATAATAAGGGATGAGTGTTGTTATGCGCTGTGGCGATATTTTCCCCTGTTCTTTTGTTCGTTCATGATGTATAAGAGTTTTTTTTTATTTTATTTGCTCAAAAATTAAGTAAATATTTGTACACTTTAAAATAGCTGTATACTATGTGAATATATGTTAACATTTCATTTATTTCTGTGATCAAAGCTGAATTTTCAGCATCATTGCTCCAGTCTTCAGTGTCACATGATCCTTCAGAAATCATACTAATGTTTATCATTCTAACCAAATCATTCTATTATTATTAATAATTATAATACTAATATTATTATAAATTTCGGGGGAAAAAAACGACTTTAGGCATATATATTTTTTTAAAGTTGAGATTTTTATTATTTAATTTTATTTATTTATTATTTATTTATTTTAGATATTTTATTTTTGATGAGAAATGTCTTAGATTTGCCTTTTTTTTTTTTTTTTTTTTTTTTTTTTTTTTTTTTACATTTTTTATGTTTTTATTATTTTTGCACTTAAATTTAGTTTGATTTAAGTTTTTAATTAATTTATGCATTTTGATTTTTAAAAAATGTATTTAATGTTTTATTCATTTTATATTTTATTTTATAAATGAAAACATTATTATTATTATTATTATTATTATTATTATTATTATTAATCTAGAAAAAATATTACTTCAGGCATATTTTCCCAAAAAAGTGATTTTTATTGTTTTGTTTTGTGTTATTTTTTTTTTTTTATGCATTTTAAATGAAAACATTATAATTATTATTATTATTATTATTGAAAAAATTATCCAGACATATTTTTCCAAAAAGATGTGATTATTATTCTTTTTTTTTAATACTTTATTTTATTTTTGAATTTTATTTGAGATATTTTGTTTTTGATGGGAAATTTCTAATTTGCCTATTTTCCAAAAAGTTCTGATTATTATTTTTGTTTATTTTTGCATTTTATTTTAGATATTTTAGTATTGCTTTTTAAATTAAAACATTATTAATAATAATATTATTATTATTATTATTATTATTATTATTATTATTATTATTAATTTAGAAAAAAATTACTTTAGGCATATTTTTCCAAAAAGTTGTGATTTTTATTCTTTATTTTATTTAAATTTTATTAAATATTTTTTATTAATTTTATATTTTGTTTTTTATATAAATATATTATTATTATTATTATTATTATTATTATTATTATTATTAATCCAGAAAAAAACTTGATATTTCATTCTAATATGCTGATTTGCTGCTCTGATTATTATCAATGTTGAAAACAGTTGTGCTTCCCAATATTGTTGTGGAAACCGTTATCCATTTAATTTTTCAGGATTTTCTGATGAACAGAAAGTTCAAAAGAACAGCATTTGACATTTGCAAGATGATTTCAAAGAACAAGAACAGTGATGGAAAAAACAGATTGAACCCAATGACTGACAGTTAGAAAGATGTTGATGAAGAGCATGATGATGGTAGTTAGTAAAGAGCAGAGTGTGTGTGTGTGTGTGTGTGTGTGTCAGTGCTGTGATTGTGCTGTTGCCATGGCCGACTAAAAGACCAATGAGAGCGGAAGATGTCACCTTTCTCTATTTCGGTCAGATCTATCAGTGAGATGGAGGTGAACATCAGGTGAACATCTCACGAGCACAGAGACAGAGAGACAGGACATCTTTCAGCTCCATTTTCTGTTGCATTTGATCCAGAGCACATACAAACGTCACTGTTTGAGAATAAATCCAGCGGAGACAAAAAAGAAGGAGAGAGATTCACTGAAGCAAATGAAATGACAAAAACATTGCAATGCTCTGAGAGCATTAACCCATTATGAGACATAATGCTCTAAAAATTTGTATCTTTCTTCTTTATTCAGGCCTTTTTTAGGATTTCCCTCTAGGATGAATTGCTTATGTATTCCTCATTTGAAATTCACATTTGCTAAATGAGTGAATGCAAATGGTTTTAGGTTCTTGATTTTTTTTTTTTTCTTTGAAACATCAAACCAATCATAAATGTGTTTCTTCTGCATAAATAGATGATTTATTTAAATAATAAAAAAAAAAATATTCACAAAAGAAATTGTGGTAACACATTACTTGAAGTCTTTATAATGCATTATAAAAGTATTTTTAATGCATTAATTATGCCTTGCAATGCACTTATGATGCACTGTTTGATCTCATGAATAATTGTAACCACATTTATAATGCATTATAACACTTATGCATTCATTTTTACACTTCTTTAAGATTGTTAATGTTTTTAAAGAAGACTGCATTTGATCCGAAATACAGCAAAAACAGTTAAATTTGAAAATATTTTTACTATTTAAAATAGCTGCTTTCTATTTTAATATATTTTAAAATGTAATTTATTCCTGTGATTTCAAAGCTGAATTTTTAGCATCATTACTCCAGTCACATGATCCTTCAGAAATCATTCTAATATTCTGATTTGCTGCTCAAAAAACATTAATTATTATTATTATTATTATTATTATTATGTTTGAAAACAGGTTTCTTTGATAAATAGAAATAGAAATATTTTGTAGCATTATGGGTCTTTATGTCATCCATTTTGATCTATTTAAAGCATCTTTGCTAAATAAAAGTATTAATTTCTATAATTTCTGTTCTATAAAGGTAATAGTGTATAAAGTTACAAAGGCTTTTTATTTCAGATAAATGCTAATCTTTGAATATTTCTATTCATCAACGAATAGTCAACTGTTTTAAATATTAATAATAATAAAAATGTTTCTTGAACAGCAAATCAGCATATTAGAATGATTTCTGAAGGATCATGTGACTCTCCAGTGAAGATGGGAGTAATGATGCTGAAAATTCAGCTTTGATCTCAGAAATAAATTACATTTTAAATACAGCTGCAAGCAGCGATTACGCTTCAAGCGTTTTAAGTTATTTAAGCACATATGAAAAAAGGCATTATTTAGCAAGCCTGTAATTACCTAAATAAATGATTTAAAAAAAAAAAACATTTACCATAGAGATAGTATGTTTTTTAAAGTTTTTAACTGTTATAGCACCAGCTGTGGTCTGATCCCCTTAAAACATTGCATGCTTGTTTAAAATCACCTGTCGCATGTGCTCACCAGGTTTCGTGAAGTTTTCCTTTAGGCTTTATAGGATTTGGGGCAAATTTTGACAGTCCCCTTTTCTAAACCACCTCGTTATAGCTTCCCAAATGGTAAATTTAAACATTTTTTGATCATTATTGACAAGAGAATTATACTGCAGTGTTTTTTTTTTCAGACTGAGGACTAGGACTAGTTCTAGGCTATTTTTAAAATCTTCTCAAATATTTAACAAACGATTTGATCAACAACAGTGGTTCTAGAGGCAAAGTTGTCCGTAATGAGGAGTTCTGTCATATGATACCAATATCGTAGTGGCAGATTTCATTCAAAATTCTCTCAGGTCTTTGGGGTCGTGAGTTGAACAGGCCCATTAAGTTTCATTCTGATCGGCCTCCATTAACCTGGTCTAACAGAATTTGTCAGCCAATGGCGGCCATGTGTTTTTTGAGATACGCAAATGTCCTTGTTGACCCTCGTGGCACTTCGGACCAAGACTGTGCACAGTGATTTTCATGTTGATAGGACAAATGGTTGCGCAGTTTTATATTTTTCCCTCCAAGCTCCGTGTTTTTTGTCGTGCCACCTCAGATTGAGCTCTTACAGAAGTGTCCTGAGTTTGGCGAAGATATCTCATTCATTTACTCAGGCTTTTTACTAAATGTGGCCCTGCCCCTTTCAAATGTCGAAATCCGACTTTTTTTTTGATAGCTATTGATTTTCGCTCTCCAGAGGATCTTTCTTCATCAGTTTGGTTCCAACCGGGCGAAAAACATAGGACTAGTTCGCAAAAGTTGTTTTTTCACTTGGTAGGTTTCTTACACTTGAGCCTGTGACTGATTTTGGGAGTTATGAGCGATTTGGTACTTTTGATTGCTGTAGCGCCCCCTTCAGGCTGATTGGGGTGAGTCTTGATGATGTAATGTAGGGGGTGTGTGCTACCATCCCTCCAAATTTCAAGTCTGTACAACTTACAGTTTGGTCTGCATGAACAGTTTTACGTGGAGATTGCTGATCTGTGACCATTCTAACAATTCCAATAGGGTTTCAGTGCTATGTGCTTGAACCACTAAATGTATTCAGATGGAAAGCAGTTATTTTAAATAGCACAAATATTTCACAATATTATTGCTTTTGCTGTATTTTGGATCAAATAAATGCAGGCTTGGCAAGCAGAAGAGACTTCTTTGTAAAAACATTAAAAATCTTTCTTTCGAAAACTTTTGACTGGTAGTGCATATGAAGCAACCTATTTCAGATGTAAAAGTGTATCTTCAAATATTATAATGCATTTTGACTTTGGTTGCAATTATTAATGAAAATCTATAATGTATGATATGCATTGTGAATATACATATGCATTATACATACATACTATAGAGTGTGGAAAAGTGTTTCTTGAATATTAGTATAATTGGAGTAAAAATGTGATGTGAATCCGGGAAAACCCGTCAGATGTCGCGCTTCGAAAAATAGGTTGAATGTCAAAATTAGGTTTTTATTCAATTATTTTTGTATAACATCTTGTCTATCTTCTTTGGAAATATCTTCACTTGTTTAGTGCAGAAAAATAGTGATTTATTGCAGCAAACATCAAGTCTTTCTCTTATGTTAAGAACGCATTGTGGAGGAGCTTTCTCTAACACCTATTTTTACCAATGACTCTCGCAGTACAAGAGACAAATTCACTCTTAGCGTCGTTTTAAAAGGTTTATTTTTTGCTAGAAAGGTCAAACAGTCATACAGAACACAAGTTGCTGCGGAGTGTGAGACAAAGGAAGGAGGGCTGGCCTTCAAGGTCTTAACATCTCTTAACAGATGTACTTGTCCACACAAGGAAAGAAAGTCAAAAACACATTTTACTATATCATACTTTGTAAGTTCAGTTTCACAAGCATATAGAATCAGGCAAAACTAACAAAAATGAATTTTTCTTCCACACACACCACAAAACTTATCAAAATAAACCATGTGACATATTTAACAAAGGTGTTTCAATGCCAGTGTTGGGGAAAGTTACTTTTAAAAGTAATGTGTTACAATATTGCGTTACTCCCTAAAAAAGTAACTAATTACATTACTTAGTTACTTTTTATGGAAAGTAATGCGTTACATTGCTTTTGCGTTACTTTCAAATCTGGACAGGGCTTGTTTTTTTTGCTTTGTTTTTAATATAAAAAGTTTTTTATCAAATGTAAAAGCCCTTTCACACCAAAATGAATTTAAGTGAATAAGGCTAAGGCTAAAGGAAAATTTAATTGACGTCTGTACAGTAGAACTGTAGGAAAAGAAAGTTCAACACTCTTCAGCAATGAGAAAAAAGCACAAATGTTAATCTAAGGTAAGTTTAGTTTATTAGTACACTGCAAAAAATGCTGTTCTTAGATGTTTTGTCTTGTTTCAAACCAAAATATCTAAAAATTCTTGAATCAAAAAGGATTTTTCTAGACAATAAAAAAAATTATAAAACAAAAAAATAATTATTTACTTGTCTAGAAAATCCTTGATTTTTATATATATATATAATTTTTTTTATTTTTTATTTTTTGAATGGAAACAAGGCAAAAAAGTGTTTTTCCAGTGTATGGTTAAATTGCATCAACAAAGGTCAGCAGCAAAGTCACTGGTTAACAAAATGGGATTAAATACGTAAAGGAAACAAAAAGTAACTGGCGTTACTTTTTTGAAAAAGTAACTCAGATATTTTATTGGAAATTAAAAAGTAATGCGTTACTTTACTAGTTACTTGAAAAAAAGTAATATTATTATGTAACTTGCGTTACTTGTAATGTGTTACCCCCAACACTGGTCAATGCATATTCCCCGCCAGTCCTGTGTAAACTACGGTGCACAAAGTTGCATTTATTTATTAATATTGTGAGATGGCGGAGGGCAAAACAATATTACTAATTTCAAACTACTCACGATGTTATAATGGACGATTTTATCAAAATTAAGAACTTCAACACAGGTTTAGTGTGCAAAGCTGGTGAATTGACTTGTACTTAAAGTTTAAAGGGAACTCGGTCCTCTTTTTAGTTGTAATATAGTGTCTCAGTCTAAATTACACTCACACTGGTGAATTTGGAAGCCAAAAAAAATAAAATTAGAATTTAATAATAATCATTTTCTATTATTATTCCTATGACATCAATAGCCTTATATTGTAAAACATAAATTAGTAATAAGTAAAATAAATGAAATGAAATTTCTATAATTGCAACCAGGGCCTAAAACTAACTTTTTGCCACATTTGCCAATGGATGATGACTTGAGAAAATTTAAGAACACTAAATATTTTTTCCTGGTTATGAAACTGTTTTTGCAGTTGCCGCTACTACAAACATATTTAATAATGGACCAAAGAACCAACCACTGCATTTTAATCATGATACAAACAAAAAAGAAACGCACATGTAGCATGAGCATTAATTTAATACAATCAATTTAATTTGATTGTATCATTTTAGCATCTGAAGCAAAAACAGGTCTGACTTGACTTTAGCTTTGTGAAACAATGCTAAAAACCTTCATAAAACAAAAACGGCAGACTCACTCTCTGACAGCAGGTGGCGCTTATGGCACCAAGGGGAAAAAAATGTAATCAATAAACAGTGAGCTTGCTCTGGCTGTACAGTATTTTATTTACAGAAATTCTATGCAGTGTGTATGTAACTAGTTGTTAATGACATATCTAAATGCTCATCTGTACATGAGATGCAAGAAAATAACGGCGAAAGAAGTCTTATTAGCTGATTTAGACATGGGGCTAAGCTAATTGCACTCACAAGCCCTGCAGTGAAGTGTCAGTGTTGCCAGATCTTCATAGAAAAAAGCAACAAACTAGCACAAAAAAACAGTGAAACACTCAAATGCTTTATGTTTTATAACACCAAAAAAAAATACATATCTCATATCCGCCACAGACAGCTTTATCAACTCCATAAACTGCCTAGCTTTATTAGCTAAGACCACATAAGATGCCTAAAAGCGCTTGTAAAAAACATGGCAACACTGCAGGACAGCACTCTCTGAAGCAGCCTCCAAAGCATAAACAAAACATCAGCGGTAGTTTAGTTAAAATAGTGGGACAAAAAGAGTCTTTAGCCCAAACCTAAACTGCTAAATTCTTATTCACTCCTGCAAGATGGCAAAATGTTGCTATGGTTACAAATGCGGGAGTGACTGTACACACATGGAACCATAATTTAAGCGACTCACTTCCGCATTTAAATGCGGTGTGTACATGGTCAGTGCAGTTGTCACACCCGTATTTTAGTGAATTATGTGTGTACAGAATGCGATTAAGGAGTAAAACTAACTGATAAACGAATTTAGCTGCAGTGTGTACGTGGCATTTATCTGTGTCTGTTCATTTTAGTCCTTGCTCGTGAGAGTTAAACCTATGAGCTTTTATTTTGACGGAAACTGCAGTTGAGCTTTTATTTTGGCAAAAAACTCCAGCTTCAGTTGAAAACAGCTTTACAAACGCGTCTCATTACAAATCTGATGAAATGCTGTAAACATCTGCCCATTAAAATTGTGAAAATTATGCTAATGTGGAAACAAGAAAACAAAGCGTAATTGGTGGCTGCTGCTTTCCCAAACGCACGCTAAACTCACAGCACATTCAAAAACAGAGTTCACAGCACTGACTGTCAAAGGAGCCGCTCTGAATGAAGTGCGCACTTCACTTTGGAACCAGCAGCGCAAACAAACTTGATGAGGGGATAAAGCTATAATTACGCTTAGTTCGTTTGATGGACACTTTGCCAATGCAATTGCACGAAACACAACGTTAAAGACATTTTATGTTAAAATGACAAGTATAAATATATTTTCGGTTCATTATGAAACTGTGGCGGGACAATTTATTTAATGAATGGGAAACACTTTATTAGCTAAGACCACATAACATGCCTAAAAGCGCTTGTAAATACGAGGACATGGCAACACTGCAAGACAGCGCTCTCTAAAGCAGCCTCCTGAGCATAAACAAAACACAGCACGTTTATCAGCGGTAGTTTAGTTAAAATTGCGGGACAAAAAGAGTCCTTAGCCCAAAACTAAATGGCTAAATTCTTATTCACTCCTGCAAGATGGCAAAATGTTGCTACGGGAGTGGCTTTTCCGTACACACATGGAACGATAATTTACACGACTCACTCCCGCATTTAAATGCGGTTGTCACTCCTGAAACTTGCAGTGTGTACGTGGCCAATGCGGTTGTCACACCTGTATTTTAGTGAATTATGTGTGTACAGAATGCGATTAAGGAGTAAAGTGAACTGACAACCGGATATAGCTGAATTTAGCTGAATTTAGCATTTATCTGTGTCTGTTCATTTTAGTCCTTGCTCGTGAGAGTTAAACCTATGAGCTTTTATTTTGACGGAAACTGCAGTTGAGCTTTTATTTTGGCGGAAAACTCCAGCTTCAGTTGAAAACAGCTTTACAAACGCGTCTCATTACAAATCTAATGAAATACTGTAAACATCTGCCCATTAAAATTGTGAAAATTATGCTAATGTGAAAACAAGAAAACAAAGCGTAATTGGTGGCCGCTGCTTTCCCAAACGCACGCTAAACTCACAGCACACTCAGAAACAGAGTTCACAGCATTGACTGTCAAAGGAGCCGCTCTGACTCTGAGATGTGGCAAACAGCAGAATAAAGTGCACGCTTCACTTTGAAACCAGCAGCGCAAACAAACTTAATGAGGGGATAAAGCTATAATTACACTTAAAAAGCGATTGCATGAAACACGTTAAAGACGTTTTATGTTAAAATGACGAGTATAAATATATTTTCGGTTTATTATGAAACTGTGGCAGGACAAATTAGACCACACTCTAGTTAATGAATGGGAAACACTGGCTCATGATAAGCTACAGAAAACAGACGTTAGTCTGTTTGTGTAATGATGCAGTATAGCGCTCCTGACTTGACAGGCAGCTCTTGTTAAACCCGTGAAGTGAAAGCCGTCTCACTTTAAACCTGTTTTCCTCAAAATTCCATTCCTGAAAATCATAGCTAACAGCCAACTTAAAGTCCCCATGAAATTTTTTTTTTTTTCTGGTTTTTGCTGTGAATATGTTAGCCTTAAGGTTATCTATAAGCTAGTGTGCTCCAAAACAACAACAAAATTTGTGTTTACAAGATACAAGCATTCAAAACGTACAGTCTCATCACTTCTGCCAATATGAATCAATGATTTTGATGAGATCACGCTGCACTTCAGCTTCTCATCAGACTTCTCATCATCTGTCCAATCAAATGCTGTCTAGAATCCGTAACGTCCCACCACCTACACTATAAATAGACACTGAAGCAGCGGCTGAGCTGTGTTAATTTCGTTGACGAATAATTTTTCGTCATAATTTTCATTAATGACTTTTTTTTCACAGACGAAAACAAAAATTATTTGTGAATGACAAAAACTATAACAAAAATCTATTGGCATTTTCATCAACAAATAAAAACGAGACGAAAATGTGGAAAGAGACTCATTCAGAAAAATCTGTTGCGTAGATTAGGTTAGATGCGTACAAACCGGCAGGACACAAACTTAAATACACTTGCTGCACGTCTTATAAAACGTTCAGAAATGTCAATATGTGGGAGAAGTGGAGACATATGGATAAATTTGACGACACAAGAGAGAACTCTTTGGCGCAGACACCAAAGCATACACACAGAAAGCACATCTCACACTCTTTCGCGTTGCTGCATGAACTGAGAAATACACACAAAATGTCTCCAATTATGTCCAATTACGTCTGAAATGAACGTAAATAGTAGGGAGAAAGTGTATCAGTGCATTGCATCCATTGCATTCATTGCATTCATGCATTCGGTTTTAAAGGGATAGCAGCCACATTTAGAACTATTATTGTCCGAGTCACTGATGTTAATCAAGTAACAAAAGAAAGACAGAAAACCACACACTGCTCTTGACTGAATCACTTACGTAGCCCTAAAGATGAATCTAAATTCATTTATAGAAATAAACATGTCTGTTTGAAAGAATGAAGAATATGGTAAACAAGTTACTATAAAGAATGCATAATTAGCCGATATAACCATTGCTATTTCATTGAAAAGAAGACCATGTTCTTTATGAGAAGTGGTTTTATTTCATTTTAATATAAAGGCATGTTGTGTATCACCGCAGTTAAATTGTGTTTATCATGATAAAACCTTAATATCAAACATATATAATGAGTTTGGAAATTTTAGAGAAATGCTTAATAAATGCATTGCACTGTAACTAAATCCATTACATTTTAGCGAACTAAATTTACTGTAGATTTAGTCGACTAAAATCTTATGATATTTAGTCGACTAAAACTAAAAACAATTCAGATGACTAAAATATGACTAAAACTAAATGGCATTTTAGTCAAAAGACTATGACTAAAACTAAATCAAAATTTGCTGTCAAAATTAACACTGCGGTTCACAGAGTTAGTGTTTTCTATATGGTGAATGGCATGTAGTGCGCAATGTAGGCGATAGGGAACGATTCAGACAGTGTAAATATGCTTTCGTCGGGGCAAAAGAGGTCTGGTTTGGCGCTGTGTCACGCAAACCGCGGCAGCAAGCAGTCTCCTCCGGACTTTGGACATGATCGCACGGAGCAGATCATATGCGCGAGTCGGCATGTTTTAAACTAGACAGCTTCAGCATGATTGTGATCACTATTTTGTTTTAGTAAGAGTTTCATATTGTATCAAGGGGGTAATCTATTAGACTGTGGCTGTCATAAGCTGTCAAATGCGTCTTTACCGAGTGCAACGGCTCTGGCCCGAGCAGATATAAATGGAACGCTATTGGCTATTTTAAAAAAGTGGGCGGGGCTGCTCGATATTGCTCCCCCTGTTTTCCTGTTTCAGTTGAAATGACGTCACCACATAGAAGAACGCTGCGTGTTTCAAGGCACTTCAGTGGATCTTTAAGATCGCCATAACTTTCGTTACGTTATATAAAATAAAAACAGTTTTGGAAAGGGCCTGAACCCTTCATATGGTATCAAAACCTAAAAAAGGTCAAATTTCACCATGTGTTGGGTTTTCCTAAATCGTCTCACAAATGCAAAATAACTTTTTGAGGGATGATAATAGGACTAAGCATGTAAAACATATTTATTGTTTTTTGTTGGGTCTGACATGAGACGGATCTATGCTAAAACAATGGAATCCTTTTAAATACATAATTCACTCTCTCTCAAGTCTTAACCTAGACCAGAGAAGAAGAGAAGCTGCTGAAATACTGGAAGTGACTGTAAGAGGAACAGGGTGTCCAAAGAGATTTCATCAAAATGGCATTTATTATTTGATCTGAAGGAGACTGTCACAAAGAGAGCCCTAAAATGAGTCTGATTTAAAAAAAAAAAAAAAAAAAACACCTCACCTGATCTTTTCAAATGTCACACATTATTTTAAAAGGAATATTTATTCAGAAATTATGTCATTGCTTTCTCGCTTTAATGTAGTATGTTTAAGTGGCCACAACAGATGAATGTGTAGATTAAAATTGTTTTGTGTGGAAATTATTATAAAGTATTGTAAAGATAATGTTTCTTAAATATTGATAGATAGTTTTTATTTTATTTAATTTTTAATTTTATTTTTGCATTTTAATTTTGTATTATATTTTTTATATTTTAGTTTTCCATTTCAAATAAAAAAAAAAACATTATTATTCTTTTTACTAATATTATTAATAATCCAGAAAAAAAAACTTTATTTCAGAGATATTTTCCAAGTGTTATATGATTTTTATTATTTGACTTTATATTTGACTTTGTTTTTGCATTTTATTTATTTATTTATTTATTTATTTATTATTTCTGATGACAAATGTCTAATAGATTTGCCTATTTTTCCAAAAAGTTGTGATTATTATTTTATTTTGCATTTTAAAGTTGGGAACTGTTATTTGTTTAACTGTTAAACTGTTGTTTTTATGAATTTATTATTATTTTTACATTTATTATTTTTTATTTTATTGTATATTTTTTTGTTTTGCATTTTAAACGAAAACTATTTTATTTTATTTTATTATTAATCCAGAAGAAAATTGACTTCAGGCATATTTTTTTTCAAAACTTGTGATTTTTATTATTTAATTTTATTTTTGTCTAAATGTCTAATAGATTTTCCTATTATTCCAAAAAGTTGTCATTAATATTTTATTTTTGTATTTTATTTTAGATATTTTTCCATTTTTAAGTTGGAAGTTATTGTTATTTGTATGTATTTTATTAAATAAAAAAATTTGAGTTTTTATTTTTGATTTTTAGTTTTGCATTTTAAATGAAAACTATATTATATTATATTGTTGTTGTTGTTATTAATATTATTATTAATCCAGAAAAAAATGACTTAATTTTTTATATATATATATATATTTTATTTTTGCATTGTCTAATAAATTTGCCTATTATTCCAAATAGTTGTTATTAATATTTTATTTTAATTTTGCATTTTATTTTAGATATTTTTCCATTTTAAAGTTGGAAATTACAATTTTTTAATGTATTTTAATAAATTAAAAAAATCGTTTTTATTTGTTATTATTTATTTGTATATTTTTATTTGTTATTATTATTATTATTATTATTATTAATCCAGAAACTTGACTTCAGGACTTCTGACTATTTTCGCAAACTTAGTGACGTATACATCCCTTATATAAAGTCAAATGTTACTTCATTATTTCATTTGCTAAATTAAGATATCTTAAATATAACAGCGTCAGTGAAATACTAAAGTCATTTTGTCATTCCTTCTTTGTCTGTCTTTTTTTGGCACATAGTTTCCTATTCTTTAAAGTTGTATTGCGAAGCAAGGGTCATTCCATTGTTTGAAGTGAATTGATGTGTATATTTGGCTTTGACAGGTGGCCGTTTCAAGAATAACCGCAGTAAACAGACCATCTGATAATGGAGCTCTGCTGAGTGCCCTGAATGCCTGTTTTTTGCTCGGCTGCGTTGACTGTAGGCCAGCGGCAAATAAACACCAAGTTCACGTCCGAACGCAGACGAAAAAACACATTGCCATGGAAACCACATAAAATATAGTGTGTCTGGTTGAAACGACACATGACCTGATTTAATTGATTTGTATGGCTGTTGTCCCGCTGATGGTTTAACTAGGTGTCACCATGATCCCTTCAGAACAGAATGAGACCAGAAATAATAGCAAACAACATAAGAGCTTTTGCTGCTGTTTCTGGACAATTGAGCTCGTTCATCACAGCAGGTCCAGCGCTCAATACTTCTGTCTGCAGAGTACTTACTGCTCTCTATCTAACTTAGTGTTTGCTGGAAATCTCCTCCAATGTGAGGGTAAAACCAAATATGATGGTGTTAGTCTCTCCCTACTGGACAAACAACATACTGCATGCAGTCACTTTTAGAGAAAGGTAAATGTCTCATATTTGAATAAAAATGTATTTTGGCCTGTTTATCCATGCATATTTGTGTTATATAATCTCTTCTGCTCACCATTTTTACACCAAAACAGTAATATTAGTAATATTGTGAAATATTATTATAATTTGGAATAACTATTTTCTGTTTGAATATATTTTACATTTGTAATTTCTGAGAGAAATATCCTACATCAATATCAATCTCATTTTATGGTTTATATATGTTTTTTGTATACATACATACATTTATATATATTTCAATGTAGAATTAAATTTGACATTTTCACTCAGAAATTGCTAGTAAATTTAAGAAATAATACATTTTTTTTTACAAATAATAATAATAATAATAATTACAAAAAAACAGCAAGCAACATGATAAATGAAACTTGAAGTTTAGTATTGTTATTTTTGTACTTTAATTTTTTATTATATTTTATATATTTTAGTTTTGCATTTTAACTTAAAAAGAAAATCTTTTTCTATTGATTTTATTGTATATATTGTAATATTATATTTATTTATTTATTTTATTTATAAACTCTACAAAAAGTTAATTTTTATTTTTTACTTTTATATTTCATTTTATTTTGTATTTTATATTAGATGAGAAATATCAAAAAGACTTACCTGTTTTTCCCAAAACTTGATCATTATTTTATTTTATTATTATTATTTTTTTTTTTTTTTGCATTTTAATTTAGATATTTTATTTTTCCATTTTAAAATAAAAAATTGTTATTGTCCTTTTTAAATGTATTTTATGTATTTATTTTTTGCGCTTTCATTTATTTTTATTTAATGATTTAATTTATGCATTTTATTTTATAATTTTTAGTTTTGCATTTAAATGTTTTATATTTTATATATATATATATATATATTATTCATTTTATTTTATATATTGTAATATTCTATATATATATATATATATATATATATATATAGATAGATAGATAGGTAGATAGATAGATAGATAGATAGATAGATATAGATATAGTATTTTAAATAAAAAAACATTATTTTGATTATTATTAATCCAGAAATAAACTTTCCAAAAAGTTTCTTTTTATTATTTACTTTTATATTTTATTTTGTATTTTATTATAGATGAGAAACATCAAATAGAAAAAGTTGTGATCATTACTTTATTTTATTTTTTGTACTTTATTTTAGATATTTTTCCATTTTAAAATCAGAAATTATTGTTCTTTTTTAATGTATTTTATTTATGTATTTATTTTATTGCGCTTACATTTATTTGTATTTAATTTTATATTTAATTTATGCATTTTATTTTATATCTTACAATTTTTTTTGTTTTGCATTTAAATGTTTTATTTATTTTATTATTTATTTTGTTTGTGTATATATATATATATATATATGCAAACATTATTATTGTTATTATTAATAATCTGGAAAAAAAATTACTTAAGGCATTTTTTTCCAAAAAACTTCTTTTTTTATTGTTTATTTTTGTATTTTATTTTTTATTATTTATTTATTTATTTTTTGATGACAAATTTCCAATACATTTGCCTATTTTTCCAAAAAGTTGATTACTATTTTATTTTATTTTTGCATTTTATTTTAGATATTTTATTTTTCACTCACAGATTGCTAACAAATGTAAGAAATAATTTAATAACATACATACATATGTATATATGTAATACATACATTGATCTAAAGGCTTCGGTTCAGTTGATTCTATTATGATACTATTATGCTTGTTAATTATTTTATCAACATTAATGGACATTACAAAAAGCATGGTGAAATGCTGACACTGAGTTGTGCTTTATAATGTAAATGCACATATGTGACCCTGGACCACAAAACCAGTCTTAAGTCACTGGGGTATATTTCTAGCAATAGCCAAAAATACATTGTACGGGTCAAAATTATCAAAAATAAATTGATGCCAAAAATCATTAGGATATTAAGTAAAGATCATGTTCCATAAAGATATTTTGTAAATTTTGTACCATAAATGTATCAAAACTTAATTTTTGATAAGTAATATGCATTGCTAAGAACTTAATTTGGACAACTTTAAAGGCGATTTTCTCAATATTTTTATTTTTGTGCACCCTCAGATTCCAGATTCCAAATATTGTCCGATCCTAACAAACCATACATCAATGGAAAGCTTATTTATTCAACTTTCAGATGATATATAAATCTCAATTTTGAAAAATTGACACTTAAGACTGGTTTCGTGGTCCAGGGTCACATATGGCAACTTTTCTTATTCAGTTCATGCATTTATTTGGTGCATAAAAATATTGTTTTACTAACTATATACTTTTAAGTAGCCTAGTTGTTGCACCATGTCAAATTAAACCACTAGATGGCGTAGTTTCATACTTTCACAGTGTTAAAGGTATAGATCACCCTAAACTGAAAATGTGCTAAAGATTTCTGCCAACAAGATGTAGATGAGGTTGTTTTTTATGTGTTTTAGTCAGAAGCAATGTTTAAAGGCATCTTTTGTCTTTTCAAGATGTTAACTGATGGACTGGAGTGGCGTGGATTATTGTGATGACTTTAAACTCATTCTGACGGCACCCATTCACTCACTGCATTTTCCGCAAATGCTCAAGATCTACAAAGTGGTATAAAACGCCACAAATCTATAATTTAACAAGTGAACTGAACAGGTTTAATGACATTAATGTACACACGAGGCAGTACAGGACAGGTGACAGGTGACACGCTTACATTTACATCACGACACACGGAAATCCAAAAGAGCATAAAATAAGACATTGTGTGAGTAGTTGTATATAAAATCGATACAGTCGTTGATTAATAAGGCCTTAGACATGAAGCGTACATGCATGACATCTTTGTTGTGTTTGGTTGCACTCGTTTCGAGCTTGTCTGGAGCATGCAAAAATACAGCTGCTTCTCTCATGAGATCAAACCACGTAGCAGAATCGCTTCCAGAGTCCATTTGCTACAAAAGATTGTAAACATATAATACATCAGCACCTGTAGTGTCCATTTTCAACAGTCCGACCAGAACGAACGGCCACTGGAAGGGTGAGATCAGTTCAGTCTGTGACCTTTATGCATCAGTGGATGGATGGTTGACTTGACATGTCCAGCTCAGAATAATGTTTCAGCGCACAGTCTTTAATACACTTCATCACTAACACTGTTTGTTTGGATGCACTCGTATTCAAGCAATATGCAATCTGATATTGCTTTAATACAGCCATGCATATGGAGTAATTGACATTATATATCCAGTCATTCTGCTGTCGCTCTGCCAAAGAAAATAGTTCCAGAAGAAGCTGTCAACAAGCTACTGATACATCCAATACTGTGCTTGCGCAATCAAATTAGTACCAGAACTAACTGTTGTATGGGCCTAGATATATTTATAGATAAAAAAAAAAAAACATGAAATGCATGATGATTGGTCAATGCAGCGTTCCAGTAGTGCTAAAACTCAAGAAACGGATATCAAAAACTTTCGCTTTGTTGCATAGCAACATTTAGTCCAGTCGAGGACTGTATTTTCTATCGGAACGATTGCAATTAATATAATAATTTCATGAAAAATTCAAATAAAATCGCACCGCCAATGAAAAAAGTTCCACATGAAACCAAAACACGATCGCACAGCGGATTGATACACATAATAAACTTTCCAGTGACGTTTTATTAAAACTTGAGGAACGCTTCTTAAAAATATAAAAGGATATAGTTCCGACCGCTAGTTTCGCTCCATATTAATTTCAATAAAAATGTCCATTGTTATAATAAAAGCAACGAAAATTGTTTCAGACGAAACCAAAATAGTCGAACGCTGGCGGATTGATACTTGGATGTTTTAGGAAACTTTTATAGATCCAATCCTGATCCCGTTATGAGGTAAAACAGCTTTTGTCGTATCACCGATCACTAGTTTCGCTGCACAATGTTTATGGTGCTTAATATGATTGTTATAATAAAAGAAAAAAGAAAATAGTTTCAAAGGAAACTACGAAATGGAGTTGAACGCGCAAACTGGCAGCTGGCGGATTGATATTTTTAGAAGAAAAAAAGTTAGGAACGCTGCTTGTCCAATCAAACTTTTAAACGCGAAACAGCGTTCACCTAATCAACAATCGCTAATTTTGCTGCATAGTAGTGTTTATGGTACATAATATGATTGTTTAATAAAAATGCCCGTTGTTATAATAAAAGCAAAGAAAATAGTTTCAAATGAAACCAAAATAGAGTCGAACGTGCAGACTGACAGCTGGCGGATTGATACTTTTAGAGAAAAAAAAAAGTTAGGAAGGCTGCTTGTCCAATCAAACCTTTAATATAAAGCACAAACACTAGATATAGTTCCAATCCTGATGCCGTTAAAAAACAGCGTTCACCTCATCACCAAGAGCTAGTTTCGCTGCATAGTTAACGCAATAAATGCAAACAAAACCAAAATAGAGTGACAGCTGGCGGACTGATACTTTTAGGAAAATGTTAGGAACGCTGATATAATACTAAACCACAATTACTAGCTACAGTTGCAATGATCCTGACGCGAAACAGCGTTCGCCGTATCACTGCGCGCCATCGCTAATTTTTGTCAAGTCAGGGACTATATTTTCTCGCGGAAGTGGACTCGCCTTTTAAAATACTGTGTTTCCTTAATATTTCAGGCACTTGAGGCCGTGCTATCCACATGTCTCGACAATAGCGCAACATTCCGTGCACTCTTGTTTGTCAACCACCCAAACACTGACACGAGACTGACAAAATGTCCTCTTAATAAGCTTGAACTTGATTCGGCAGCAACTGACAGCCGTTATTGACGTGATTCATCACTCTCTGTTTTAACTGCGCCACTTGCTCCCTCAGCACGCTCGCCGTGGACGCGAGCTCCGTGTTCTGGCTCTTTAGGGTTTTCACTTTGTCCTCCAGGCGGGATATCCGCTCTAGTTTCCTCTTGCGGCATTTGGAGGCGGCGATCCGGTTACGCAGCTTCTTCCTCTCGGCCTTGATGCGCTCCTGCGTGTCCATGTCGATGGGGGAGAGCGGCGGGCTGTCGCCGAAGCTCTGCATGTCCGGCACGGTCTGCGGCTCGTCCTTCGGCGGCGGCTGCTGCTGCGGCGGCGCGGCCATCGGGTGCGCCGGCGGCGGCGGAGGGAACGGAATGGTGTCCGTGGAATAGTTCACCGTGGTACTCCCATACGTGCTCAAGTTCGTGTACACGGGCAGATCCGTGGGCAAGGCGAGGCTGGTGCTGCTGGTGAGTCTGCCGAGCGTCGCGGGAGCGCACGCCCCGCCGTTCAGCTGGTTCTGCTTGTGGAGGTCCTCCAGGGCTTTGACGAAGCCCTCCGCGAACTCCTGCTCGTCGCTCACTGACTTCGGGTAGACGAACTGGGAGGTCGGCGTGGTGGTCACCATCCCGTTGGACTGGATGATCAGGCGCTCCAGCTCTGGAGACGCCAGCTTGAGGAGCCCCAGGTCGGGCGAATTGAGAATCCCCTCGGCATCCCTCAGATCCGGCTTTAGGCTGGAGCTGTTCTGGTCGTTCAGGTTCAAACTCATGTCTTTCTTCATCATGATGCGCGATAGTCCTCGAATATCCTCGTCTGGGTAAAGGCTTGTTCCCATCCTACACCCCGTGGAGGGCTGAGCTGGGTTTGCTCTCCAAACGAGTCATTTGGACGACTTCCCTGCGCGCAAAAGTCTTCTTTATCCGTTTGTTTTCACTCGGTTTATGATGATGTTGTTTTATGATATTGTTGTTTCTCCCTTGCGTGAGAGGTGTTATCTATGGGCGTCAGTACGCATTTGCAAGTTTTCTATCCCTAAAAATTCCATTATGTCACTTTAGAGCGCTGAGATTGGCCAAAGATGACGTTCTCTTCCGGTTTCATTTGCATAAGGGGCCGCGCTCGGCTGCGTCGCCGCGGAGACCGAGGGTAAACGGCAAACAGTGCAGTGCATTGTGGGTTGATGTCATAGAGAACGTAGAGCGCGCGAGGGTGGAGAAACGAAGCAGTCTGGTAGAAAATGTTCCTTCTCTTTCAACTGAAGGTCTTCGGATGCTTCATCAAGTGTTCCACTCTAGTTTTTACCTGCTGGAATAATCCATACTCTGTTATGGCTAGAAATAGAGCACACTCATCAATATTTATTCATTTTACCAGTCCCCAAACTTAAAGCTTTGCTTATTTCCACGTTTTGAATCCAAGTTTGTAGATACTTGTGGTTTGTTTCTAATTTCTCTTCCAGGCATTATGCAACTTATAGTCTACTGAAACATTTTTAATAAAAGAGAAAAACTACATTAATGTTCAAAATGCAGCCTTTATATTTTGCATGTAACACGAATAGGCCTGCAATATTAGATTTGCAACATAAGAATATTTTAATATTTTCAGATATGTGACAGATGTATACATTCTAGATTTATAAAAGAAAAGATCAATCTGAAAAGAAGATAAGTATGCATTCAAAGTCTCAGAACAGAAGTATGTTGCATAATTAATTGAATTATTACTGAGTAAGATATGTATTAATATAATAAAATATTTTTTTCTGCCAAATGTTATGAGCATGTTGTATGCTGTATATAATGCATATAATATAAAATATGAATAATTTGTAATTTTTATATGGTAAAAATGTAAAATTGTATTTTATATTATTATAATTTATATTATATATTTAATATAAAATATTTTAATAAAATGTTAAGTTCATTATACACACACACACACACACACACATTAAATGGGTTTTTCTCTACTAAATACAATAAAATATTTTATATTTTTATATTATACAATTATAAAATTATATGTATATAATATTTTAGATATATATTTTATGCTATAATGAATGCTTTAACGCATACAATATAAAATATTTACATTTTATATTTTTATAATATACAATTATATTTATATTATTTTTAATATGAATATTATTTATTTTGTAATATATTCTTAATTCTCTTTCTCTCTCTATATATAATTTAAACTATTTTATTAAACTATTTTATAATAAAATATATTATTTTAAATATTTAAAAAAATCTAAAATATTTTTTCTCTGCCAAATGCTATGATCATGTTGTAAACTATACACAGTACAGAAATATTGCTATTAAATATTTAAATATTTTATTACAATATAACTGTTTTATATATTTAAAAAAATATTAATTATTGTTTCTCTGCTATATGTTTTGAACATGTTGTATGCAAAATAAAATATTTTGATCTATGATATATGGTTGTGTCTTAAACACATCAAAGTGTATTTCATTTAACTGACCTGTCATAAAAGATATCTTATATAAACTGAATTGCACCATATGCTGCTAAATCTACATATAAATATAAATATTACATATATAAAAAAAAAATTTTCTCTGCCAAATGTTCCGAGCATGTTGAGTGTGTATATCTATATCTATCTAGCTCAATTTAAAAATATTAGATTTTTTATTCTTATTTTTTCTTATTATTTGAGTCTTACATACCTCAAAATTAATTTAGGTTGATTGACCTGCCATAAAACCTATGAAGGGAACTTGATAACTCTACTCCGAATTCTTAATCTTAAAAGAGATGTGACGATGCTTTGAAGTTAAATTAAATTTATGAATTGAATTAGC
Source organism: Cirrhinus molitorella (assembly GCA_033026305.1). Lineage (NCBI taxonomy): Eukaryota > Metazoa > Chordata > Actinopteri > Cypriniformes > Cyprinidae > Cirrhinus > Cirrhinus molitorella. The sequence goes on along the minus strand of CM065124.1, from coordinate 3,216,530 downwards.
TGCTTTGGCGAGCCGTAGGGTTTCTATAAATATCACTGCAGGCCGTGGTTCTGTGAAAGCGAGAGAGAGAGGGAGATATATGCGCAGATCTGAATGGATGTGATGACGTCTGTAGACGTCTGCATCAGAGAATAGAAGCAGCATCATCCGTTGCCATGGCAGCAGTGACGCAGAGGCAGGTGGATTGCGCGGGTGAGGATGTGCAGCGCTGCAGAGGATGCACCGCGGGTGGGTGGAAGAACACAACCATTTCCAGCATTTTTAGCTGTAGAAATTATGGCTTACAAAAGCAGGAGGAACAATAACAGACAACACTTACACTTATTATGTTATTCATAATATAATATTTCCCAGTATGATGGAGTGTGTATTATTAATAAACAGATTATGTGATATTGCATTTTTTTTATTTATATTTTAAAATCAGTCATTTATTGTTCATTTGACCAGATTTTTTATTTTAGTCTTTTATTCTTTCTACTTCAAAAATCCATGTTTAATTCAATGTGTTACTTGCCATTTCTTTAAATGTTCTAAAAAATATGTGAAATAAAATTCTTAAATTTCTAATTTCTAAACCGAATTTACAAAATAAATAAAACAGATTATAGGAGTACAGTTGAGGTCAAAAGTTTACATACACCTTTCAAAATGTTAATAATTTTACCAAAATAAGAGGGGTCATACAAAATGCATGTTATTTTTTATTTAGTACTGACCTGAATAATAATATTTCACATAAAAGACATTTACATATAGTCAACAACAGAAAATAATAGTTAAAAAGTTTACATACCATTGATTCTTAATACTGATAGTTGTTCATGAGTCCCCTGAACAGTTAAACTGACTGCTGTTCTTTAGAAAAATCTTTTAGGTCCCACAAATTCTTTGGTTTTTCAGCATTTTTATGTATTTAAACCCTTTCCAACAATGCCTGTATGATTTTGAGGTCCATCTTTTCACACTGAGGACAACTGAGGGACTCTTATGCAACTATTACAGAAGGTTCAAACACTCACTGATGCTCCAAAAGAAAACATGATGCGTTAACAGCCGGGGGTGAAAACTTTTCGAATTTGAAGATCAGGGTAAATTTGACTTATTTTGTCTACTGGGGAACAAGTATGTATCTTCTGTAGCCTCTGAAGGGCAATAAAAAAAAAATATTTTTAGGCAAAATAAGAGAAATGCAGACATCTTTGTTCTGTTCAAAAGTTTTCACCCCCAGCTGTTGATTCTTGTTTTTTCTTTCTGGAGCATCAGTGAGAATTTGAACCTTCTGTGATAGTTGCATATGAGTCCCTCAGTTGTGCTCAGTGTGAAAAGATGGATCTCAAAGTCAAACATTGTTGGAAAGGGTTCAAATACACAAAAATGATGAAAAAGCTAAGAATTTCTGAAAAAAAACACAGCTGTGGATCATTCAGGTAACAACATAGTATTAACAGTGTATGTAAACTTTTGAATAGGGTAATTTTTATAAATTCAACTATTATTTTCTCTTGTGGATGATATGTAAATGTCGTATCTGATTCAGGTCAGTACCAAATAAAAAACATTTCGCAACATACATTTTGCAAAAATAATTAACATTTCGCAGATTCTGCAAGGTGTATGTAAACTCAATGTTTTGTATCAAAAATACAATGTGTTACTTGCTTTTTCTTTGTAATTGTGAAATTTCAAAGCAATTTCTGAGTGGAAATTGTTTCTACACCAATGTTTATTCACTATACTTTTATGACAATTTAAAGATCCTAATGAATTCAGCACTTTATATGTTATATATCTTGCCGGCAGCATGTTTAATACATTTTCTCCATATCATTGGCTTGAACAAGCTGATAGCAGAGTGAGACTGAATGAAGGTGTCTGTCTGCGTGTTTAGTGTGACTCATAAAGCAACACTGCTAATTAACTGTAAACACCGCAATGGGAAGCCCTCCTTTCTTCAGAGACCAGCTCACGCAAACAGGTTTGAACCAGATCTCTATGGGTGTTGGCACACATGTCAGAAACACCACACACTCTTCAGTAAACCAGGTACATGCATGTTTGATTGGTTTTTGTGTTTTAGGCAAAGATCACTTAGGAGATCAAAGATTAAAAATGAGAGTCATTAAGAACCACATTAATGTGGTGCTTTTGTTCATGTCAGCTTTATTTGATGCCAGTGTGATGCTGAGGTTCAGTTATTAAGATAACAAATAAGCATACAGCATATATATATATGAAAATACAAGAAAAAATCCACATTTTTATTCAACGCAAAAAGTAAGCTTATGAGCGAGACTTTCTGTCAATTAGCTGCTATAAGGAAATAACGAGATGAATAACAACCTGCAGTTAATAGTAAAACTGGTGTGTCTTTCCAAATACATGACTAAAATGCATAAAACACCTATTTATATCGAAGTATAACCACTAACCAAAACTATCGGGAAGTACCATGGTGTTGGTAAAAATTTATATATATATATATATATATATATATTAGTGCTGTCAAACGATTAATGACGATTAATCGCATCCAAATTAAAAGTTTGTTTACATTATATATCTGTGTACTGTGTATATTTATTATGTATATATAAATGCACACACATGCATGTATATATTAAGGAAAAATATTTTAGATTTATATCTAAAATATTTATATTTATTTATAATGTAAATTGTATACATATATATATATATATATATATATATTACATATTTACATGTATGTGTATACAGATAATTAAGATAATACATTAAAAGAATATGGCAAGACACCAATTTGCAATATTAAGCAGCAAAACGAGCTATAGCTAAAAAATAGCTGGACGCGGATGAGACCCGAAGCCACACCCATAAAATGTACAAATGGCCACGCCCACTCGGGAAAAATAAGGTGAATAGGTATTAAACGTTCAAATTTACGCAATATACAGTACAGTATATATAGCCCTACTTACTCTAAAGTAATTATAAACTAAAAAAGGATTCATATAAAGCGGTGATATTTGTTTAAGTATTTATTGTAGTAATTGAATATTTACCGAGAGGTAAACTCAGCCAGAGCGGCAGATGGCGCTGTTGTCCAGCCTAACCGCTGATCTCCGTTCAGACAGCGAGAGGAAGAGCTGGAACATGATGTGTGTTTATGTCAGTTTGTGAAGATCTCCTCTGATGATCATTGTTCTGTTCTTGGTCGAAACTCTCTCATTCCTCAGCGATGGAGCAGAAGAAGACGGTTGTCGTGACAGGTAAACTGTGATGAAGGTGTTGATGCGGAAATCGGGATGTTTTGATGGCTCGTGCGATTCTTGTGTCAGTTTTAAGAGTTTTTCTAGTGACAGCTGAGTCTGCTTCTGCCACTGAAAATATTCTAATCGATTTCATGACACGCAAACGATTAGCATTAAAACTCAAAGTCGTAAATACAAGACTAAAATGCATAAAACACTTATTTATATCGGAAGTACTACCACTACCCAAAACTATCGGGAAGTACCATGATGTTGGTAAAAAAAAAATTGGACATTGTGTCGTGTTTCATTATTTTATATTTAATTTCTATAGTTTTGTGCTTTTTTTATTTTTTTTATTTTTTACAGTTATTGTGATTCTGGTGTTTTTGGATATTTACTATGGTAATACCATAATTTTATTTTCAGTTTTTATATTTACTATTTTAATGCCATCTTGGTTTTTGGGACATCTAACTTACCATGTATATTTTGTTTTGGAGTTTTTCTGTAGTATACTTTGGAATCAGATTTATTTTTAGTATTATTTATATATTATTACAGTTTTTAAACAATATTTAGAATTTTAAGCATTTATTTTACATTTTCAGTTTTATTTTTAGTTGTTTTTTTTTTTTGTGTGTAATTTTTTGTTTTTGCTTTTGCTTTAAGTTGAATTTATTTCTGTTTCATTTTTAGTTTTAGTTTAGTTAAAAAAAATCCAGTCTGTAATTTTAGTGCTTCAATTTAAATTTGCTTTAGTTTGTTGTAAAGCCAACATTTCTTCTTTTTTTTTTTTTTTTTTTTTTTTAGTTTTTTTTAGTTTTTCATTTAATATTTGTGTTATTTTAGCTTCATTTAACAAAAATGCTTTTAATATTTGTAGTTTTTACAATTGTTTGGAGTGTAGTACTAGGCAACAATTAATTGCAATTAACTGCATTCAAAATAAAAGTTTTTGTTTTATATAATTTATTGTGTGTACTGTGTATATTTTTATTTATAGATAAGACATTTACATATATTTACATTTATATATTTAAATGTGTGTGTGTGTGTATATATGTATATACATATATGTATATGTATGTGTGTATATATATATATATATATATATATATATATATATATATATATATATGTAAATGTAAAAATATTTATATATAAGATTTTTTTTAATATAAACTATTTTTTTCTTAAATATATACATTCATGTGTATATATATATGCACAGTAAACACACATATTATGTACAAAAACTTATTATTATTTTGGATGCAATTAATTACGATTAATCGTTGCCCAGCACTATTGGAGTATATGAAAATGTAATTATTCAGTACCATGATATAAATTAATGCAACATGATGTTGCATTGACACAACTTGTATTGTTAAAAGCTCTGTATAAAAAGAATAAACTTGATGTTATCACATTTTAATTACATTTTATTGTCAACTTTTTTCCTAATTTAGCTTAATAAATATAGAAATATAAAGAATAGCTTTCTGGAGGAGTTAATAAAGGACTTTTCCTTGACTCTGGGTTACTGATGGCAGCATCTCTTCTAAAACTTAAATGCAAGAGTTACTCATTACGTCCCGTTTAAAGCAAAATCAGACCTAAAGACTTTGGACTGCAGGGTTTAGATTTTGCTGACTTCAGTGTCCTGAAAAACCTGTTGAGTTTAAAGGTGTAACAATCACAAAACAGATGCGTTGATGATAATGTACAGGGGTCTCCAATCACTCTAAAGGGCTTTTTACATGATACAAGGACAAGAAATATTGATCTGAGTTGAAATGATCGTATTATGTGAGAAGAAAGCGAGAGTGATACAAGAGACTTACCTGAGACAATGATTAATTATTCAGTTCAGAGTCATTATGTAAAATGTTTGACCAATCAGAATCAAGTATTCAATGCAGCCTGTAATAAAACATTACATTCTGCCATATGATTGTGTTTCTCTGTTTCTGTAGGTTTTGAGCCGTTCGGTGAACATACTGTCAATGCCAGCTGGGTGGCAGTACAGGTATGATATTCACACGGCAAGGAAATGAGCAGAGTAGATCAACTATGAGCAGTACTCACTGTTTGGTTACATGAATCTGCATGGCTTTTAACATAAACATTTCCTCTTGGCAGGAGCTGGAGAAACTGGGTTTGGGTCACGATATCAACCTTCACGTTGCTGAAGTTCCTGTGGAGTATCAGGCAGTCCAGAGTCTTCTACCGTCTTTATGGAAAGAGCATCTTCCTCAAGTAATGTAACAATATTATGCTTGTGTTGTTGTTGTTTTTAAGTTCGTTTAGTTGTGTTTAGAGTGTTTCAGAATTTTATATACATAGAAAAAACAGATTCGTTTTCAAAAATCATGTTTTTCATTATGTTTTTATTGTGTTTAGTTATGTTTACTTAATCAAAATAACTGCCGTTTGATTTAGATTAATTGGAATGCACAATTAAAAAACATATATACACACACACACACACACACACATACACTACCAGTCAAAAGTTTGGACACACCCTCCCATTTAATGTTTTTTAAAGAAGTCTCTTCTGCTCATCAAGGCTGCATTTATTTGATCACAAATACAGAAAAAAACTGTAATATTGCAAAATGTTATTACAATATAAAATAATGGTTTTTATGTTAATATACTTTACAATATAATTTATTCCTGTGATGCAAAGCTGAATTTTCATTAGCTGTTACTCCAGTCTTAAGTGTCCCGTGATCCTTCAGAAATCATTCTAATACACTGATTTATTATTAGAGTTATTATTATCAATGTTGGAAACAGTTGTGCTGCCAAATATGTATTTTTTGCAACCAGTGATTCTTTTTTCAGGATTCTTTGATGAATAACTAGTTAAAACGAATGGCATTTATTCAAAATATAAATCTTTTCGAACAATGTAAATCTATGCTAGCACTTTTTATTAATTTAACACATCCTTGGTGAGTAAAAGTGTTAATTTCTTTCAAAAAAATAAAATAAAAATGTACCGACCCCAAACTTTTGAACAGAAGTGTACATTGTTAGAAAACCTTTCTATTTTAAATAAATGCTGTTCTTTTTTAACCTTTTAAAGTAAAAAAAAAATCCTGAAAAAAGTATCACAGGTTCAAAAAAATATTAATATAGAAAACATTGATTTACATCGTAATAATATTTCACAATATTACTTTTTTTTTCTTTTTGATCAAGTAAAAACAGCCTTGATAAGTAGGGATGTGAAGAGATCTCGTGTCTGGTCTCGTGAGAACGTGATAGTACGTGCAATGTTTACATAGAGCTGCACCATTAGTCCTAGAAGATTGCGATCTCTGTTCAACTGCCATGCAATCTTATTCCTGTCTTTCAACCACATAATGATAATTTATGTGTTACATACATTTAAATAACATAGGTACTAGAATAAAAGTTTATAGTTTGGGGATAAACACTTAACGTCTAATAGCGATCAAAATGAAAGTATCTTACACGTGTATGTATTGTAATGTTTATCCCCTTCCACCAGGAGGTGGCGACAACTGCACGTTTAAAAACACATTTATCAATGAATCTCTCATTCAGGACATTCTAATAGTAAATTAAAGGGATAGTTCACTTTGAAATTACATTTTGATATGTTTTAGCTTACCCCAAGGGCATCCAAGATGTAGGTGTCTTTGGATTTTGATATTTTTAGTTCCAAGCGTTCTTGTCTGTCAGTCATATAATGCATGCCTATGGTCACCTCACAAAAGAAAACGCACAGATTCAAATTAAACAGTCCAAATGAAACAATTCCCCACCGTAAGTACACATTGATGACCTAAGACACGAAACGAGTGGTTTGTGTGAGAAAACGAACAGTATTTATGTCGTTTTTTACCTTTTGTAAATAACCACGTCCAAGTTGAAGTGCGTGCGCTTCCTGGTGTGTGAGCGCGCCGACGCTACTCCCGGAAAGCTCCGGAAGTGATCTCTCGCGCGTGAACTTCACTCACTCTTTACACAGAACAGAGATTGTAGGTAAGACGGCTAACAGAAATGGTACTCGTTTGCGTTTATCCGGGATGTTTAAACAAGAAATGGTTAAAAAAGGTATGTTTAGGGATGTTTAAAAAAGAACAGAATTACTTGTGCTCACGCAATGAATCACGGTGCATCAATAAGCCAGAACGCGCGCTCACACTCCAGATAGCGCGCTCCCTTCAACTTGGACGTGATTGTTTACAAGAGGTAAAAACTATATAAATACTGTTCGTTTTCTCACACAAACCACTCGTTTCGTGTCTTAGGTCATCAATGTGTACTTACGGTGGGGAATTGTTTAATTTGGACTGTTTAATTTGAATCTGTGCGTTTTCTTTTGTGAGGTGACCATAGGCATGCATTATATGACTGACAGACAAGAACGCTTGGACCTAAAAATATCAAAATTGAAACTACTGCGGAAACAAAGACACCTACATCTTGGATGCCCTTGGGGTAAGCTAAAACATATCAAAATTTAATTTCAAAGTGAACTATCCCTTTAAGTCTTTATTAATTAATTTGATTGAATATATTTTCAAAAAAGACTGTTGTGAATGTTGTGTCAGAATCAGAATCTTTTTTCTTCAGAATCATGAGAGAATCGTGATCTCCAATTTAAAAAAAAAAAACGTTTTTATAATTTATCCAGAATCATGTAGCATAAGTTTACATATTTATTACTGCATATAATTTATTAAAATAGAAGTTTGATTTCATAAAGTACAAGTTCATATCAAAGTGCACCTATATTTTTTGTTTTTCAGTTGAATAAAATACATTTTTTCCTTATATATTTCATTATTAAGGACTTCTTTAAAAAAGTTTAAAAATCTCGTCTCGTTCTCGTGAACCCAGTCTTGTGTCTCGTCTCGTCTCGTGGGATAAGTCTCGTCAGTAGTAGTTAACTAATGAACCTTTATTTTAGTTACCCAAAATCATATTCATTCCAAACTTTTAGCTGCCAGTCTATATAATAGTATTAGCAATTCATCTTTATAATTTATGAACACTAAATTTAATCAGTCATTTTTCTTTTAAATGTTTTTTTCGAAGTTAGTGGTCCACGTCGGAGTGTCTGGGATGGCCACTACAGTAACGCTTGAACAGTGCGGTCACAATCAGGGTTACATGCGTCCCGACAACTGCAGTTTCTGTCCGGAGTCGCGCTGCTGCATGGAGGGAGGGCCGGACTGCATTCATTCTGTCATAGACATGGACGGTGTCTGTAAGAGAATCAACTCCTCCGGGCTCGGCGTCTCTGTGTCTGTGTCAAAGGATGCCGGCAGGTAAAAAAAACTCTTTCACGTACACTCGTGGTCATTCACCTTGCAGGATCTTTAAAATAAATAATAAACAACAAAAAGTGCATGTTGATTTTTACTGGGTGTTTCCATGAGCATTTCACATAACAGATGTTTGCATGTAGTCCAAAGGTTGTATTAGACTGAACTAATGAGCATTTATTGAATTTAAAGTTGTACTTTTTTTAATCAGAAGTACATTTAAATAATTATTAAATACTTTTTTTCTATGATGAATTTTATAAAATATTTTGTTTTGTTAGTTGAATGTTGAATCTGTATCTGCCATGTGATAGCCTGTGAAGATGATATGGCAATACATTTAAATACAACCAACCGACAAGTTTAAAACAATCACAATAAATCCAATCTGATTTTAAGTTCTAAAAGTTATATTTATATGAATGCAAACATGCAATCTAATTATAAAAGTGAGGCTGAGAACTTGTGCTTTCTGAATCCAGCTAGTCTTAAAATGCTGAAAAGGAAAATGAAAGGAAAAATTAAAATGTGCTGAAAATGTGCTCACTCTTAGGTCAAGATGTATATACTGTAAGTTTGTTTGTTCATCCGTTTTAAAGAAATGCAGCATTCCATCACTCACTTACCAATGGATCCTTTGCAGTCAATGGGTGCCATCAGAATGAGAGTCCAAACAGCTGATAAAAACGTCACAATAATCTACAAGCAACCCACACCACTCCAGTCCATCAGTTAAGGTCTTGGGTAGCCAAAAACTGTGTGTTTGAAAGAAAACAATTTTAGCAACTGTTTGAAGTTGAAAACGTCTTAGTGATGGATTTGTGATGTTTTTATCAGCTGTTTGGACTCTCATTCTGACGGCACCCATTCACTGCAGAGGATCCGTTGGTGAGCAAGTGACAGAATGACACATTTATCTAAATCTGATGAAGAAACAAACTCATCTACATTATGGATGTCATGAGGATGCGTATATTTGTATATTTTCAGAACATTTTAATTTTTAGGCATTAATCTTATTAAACCCATTTTAGTTCTAACTAGGAGTGAATGGGTGCCGTCAGAATGAGAGTCCAAAAGGCTGATAAAACATCACAATAATCCACCAGTAATCCACACCACTCCAGTCCATCATTTAAAGTCTTGAGAAGCCAAAAAATGTGTGTTTGACGAAAACAAATCCGTCATTAACAAGTTTTTAACTTTAAACCGTTGCTTCCAGCTTAAACATTAATCCATAATAACGCTTCCTCCAGTGAAAAAGTCCATCTCCAGTTGTTTCTCACATCAAAATTCTCCCACATATTTGTTTAGAGCTGCTTTGGACTGTTTCGGCTTGTAAACCCAGCTTGACCTGTGCAGATTTATCTCCTGATTCAAACCAGACCACTTTTTCACTGAAGGAAGTGTTATAATGGGCTATGGATTTTAGCAACAGTTTGAAGTTGAATACGTCTTGATGGATTTGTTCCAGCTTTTGTCTTCTCAAGATGTTAACTGATGGACTGGAGTGTGGATTGCTTGTGGATTATTGTGATGTTTTTATCAGCTCATTCTGATGGCACCCATTCACTCCATTGGTGAGCAAGTGATTTAATGATACATTTCTCCAAATCTGATGAAGAAACAAACTCATCTACATCTTGGACAACATGAGGATGCGTAGATTTGTAGATTTTCAAAACATTTTCATTTTTGGATGAACTATTCCTTATATGTAGTCTCTCAATATCAAGTCTTTCTTTCAAAACCTAAAAGCTGTTAGGTATTAATCACATAAACCCATTTTAGTTCTAACTAGGACCTTTTTTAAAATGGAAAAGAAAAAAAAAGAAGAAAATGTTCTAAAAATGTGTTCAATCTCATCTAAGATGAGTTTGTTTTTTCATCAGATTTGAAATAAAACTGAAATAAAAAATTCTCAAAAATATAGACAAAAAAAATCACAACTAAATGACTGCAACTTTAACTAAAATTTAAATGAAAATAGAAAAAATAATAAAACAAAAAAATATGAAAATGGCTAAAATTGTATATACATACATATACATACATACATACATACATACACATATATATATATATATATATATATATATATATATATATATATATATATATATATATATAAATATAAATAAAATAATAAAATCAATGTAGTTGGCAAGATTTTCCATTTTGCTTTAACTTGATGTACTAAAAAAACTAAAACTGTAATAAACAATTCTCAAAACTATATAAACAAGCCAAAACAGCTCTAAACAAATATGTGAGATGTACTTTTTCACTGGAGGAAGCGTTATCATGAATTATGGACTCATATTTTAGCCAAAACCAATGGTTTAAAGTTAAAAACGTCTCAATTATTGATTTATTCTCTTATAAACACTCAGCTTTTGTTTTGTCAAGATGTTAACTGATGGACTGGAGTGGTGTGGATTATTGTGATGTTTTTATCAGCTGTTTGGACTCTCATTCTGACGGCAACCATTCACTCCATTAGTAAGCAAGTGATGTAATGCTAGATTTTTCCAAATCTGATGAAGAAACAAGCTCCTCTACATGTTGGATGTCATGCGGATGAGTAGATTTGTAGATTTTCAGAACATTTTTATTAAAAAAACATTTTTTCCTTTAAATTTTTTGAAGGGAATAGGAAAAAAAAGAAGAAATTTTTCTAAAAATGTACTCAATCTCGTCCAAGATAAGTTTGTTTCTTTATCAGATTTGGATAAATGTGTCATTCCATCACTTGCTCACCAATGGATCCTCTGCAGTGAATGGGTGCCGTCAGAATAAGAGTCCAAACAGCTTATAAAAACATTACAATAATCCACAAGTAACCCACACCACTCCAGTCCATTAGTTAACATCTTTGGAAACCAAAAGCTGTGTGTTTGTAAGAAACAAATCCATCATTAAGACATTTTTAACTTAAAACTAGGTAAAATACAAGTTCATAATCCATAATAATGTTTCCTCCAGTGAAAAAAGTCAAATCTGCATAGATCAAGCACTGTTTACAAGCCACAACAGCTCTAAACAAATATCTGAGATGTACTTTTTCACTGGAGGAAGCGTTATCGTGAATTATGGATCAGATTTTGAGAAATGTTTCATTCCATCACTTGCTCACCAATGGATCCTCTGGAGTGAATGGGTGCCGTCAGAACGAGAGTCCAAACAGCTGATAAAAACATCACACAAATTATTTAATTATTTGTAATTATTAAATATTTGTGGATTATTGTTGTTTTTTTGTGGATTACTGATGTTTTTATCAGTTGTTTGGACTCTCATTCTGACGGCACCCATTCGCTCCATTAGTAAGCAAGTGATGCAATGCTAGATTTTTCCAAATCTGATGAAGAAACAAACTCCTCTACATGTTGGATGTTGTGCGGATGAGTAGATTTGTAGATTTTCAGAACATTTTTATTAAAAAACAATTTTTTCCTTTAAATTTTTTGAAGGGAATAGGAAAAAAAAAGAAGACATTTTTCGAAAAATGTACTCAATCTCGTCCAAGATAAGTTTGTTTCTTTATCAGATTTGGATAAATGTGTCATTCCATCACTTGCTCACCAATGGATCCTCTGCAGTGAATGGGTGCCGTCAGAATAAGAGTCCAAACAGCTTATAAAAACATTACAATAATCCACAAGTAACCCACACCACTCCAGTCCATTAGTTAACATCTTTGGAAACCAAAAGCTGTGTGTTTGTAAGAAACAAATCCATCATTAAGACATTTTTAACTTAAAACTAGGTAAAATACAAGTTCATAATCCATAATAATGTTTCCTCCAGTGAAAAAAGTCAAATCTGCATAGATCAAGCACTGTTTACAAGCCACAACAGCTCTAAACAAATATCTGAGATGTACTTTTTCACTGGAGGAAGCGTTATCGTGAATTATGGATCAGATTTTGAGAAATGTTTCATTCCATCACTTGCTCACCAATGGATCCTCTGGAGTGAATGGGTGCCGTCAGAACGAGAGTCCAAACAGCTGATAAAAACATCACACAAATTATTTAATTATTTGTAATTATTAAATATTTGTGGATTATTGTTGTTTTTTTGTGGATTACTGATGTTTTTATCAGTTGTTTGGACTCTCATTCTGACGGCACCCATTCGCTCCATTAGTAAGCAAGTGATGCAATGCTAGATTTTTCCAAATCTGATGAAGAAACAAACTCCTCTACATGTTGGATGTTGTGCGGATGAGTAGATTTGTAGATTTTCAGAACATTTTTATTAAAAAACAATTTTTTCCTTTAAATTTTTTGAAGGGAATAGGAAAAAAAAAGAAGACATTTTTCGAAAAATGTACTCAATCTCGTCCAAGATAAGTTTGTTTCTTTATCAGATTTGGATAAATGTGTCATTCCATCACTTGCTCACCAATGGATCCTCTGGAGTGAATGGGTGCCGTCAGAATAAGAGTCCAAACAGCTTATAAAAACATTACAATAATCCACAAGTAACCCACACCACTCCAGTCCATTAGTTAACATCTTTGGAAACCAAAAGCTGTGTGTTTGTAAGAAACAAATCCATCATTAAAACATAAAACAACTTAAAACTAGGTAAAATACAGGTTCATAATCCATAATAATGTTTCCTCCAGTGAAAAAAGTCAAATCTGCATAGATCAAGCACTGTTTACAAGCCACAACAGCTCTAAACAAATATCTGAGATGTACTTTTTCACTGGAGGAAGCGTTATCGTGAATTATGGATCAGATTTTGAGAAATGTTTCATTCCATCACTTGCTCACCAATGGATCCTCTGGAGTGAATGGGTGCCGTCAGAACGAGAGTCCAAACAGCTGATAAAAACATCACACAAATTATTTAATTATTTGTAATTATTAAATATTTGTGGATTATTGTTGTTTTTTTGTGGATTACTGATGTTTTTATCAGCTGTTTGGACTCTCATTCTGACGGCACCCATTCGCTCCATCAGTAAGCAAGTGATGCAATGCTAGATTTTTCCAAATCTGATGAAGAAACAAATTCATCTACATCTTGGCTGGCCTCAGGATGAGCATATTTAGAGCAAATGTTTATTTGGGTGAACTGTTCCTTTAAGTGTTTCTTGTGACAACCGTCCTCGTTCGCAGGTATCTGTGTGACTACACCTACTACATGTCTCTGTTTCTGGGCGAGGGCAGATCTGCGTTTGTGCACGTTCCTCCTCTAGGGAAGCCCTACAGCGCGGAGCAGCTCGCTCGGGCCCTTAGGGCCGTCATCCTGGAGATCCTTGAACTGATGGAGCACAACAAGGGAAAGAAACACTGTCTGCACCACCAATGAGAACACAGGCCGAGTCTCATATGTAGCGTCGGTTTGGATTCAAAAGCTCATGCACATTTGAAGACGTCAGCGTCTTGACTTGTGTGCTACATACTAGGATCAATCCGCTGGTTTGAGGTGTGAAACTCAATCCTACGGCTGCGTTCAAATAGGCAAGAAAGCACTTTAATGGGGTATACTTGAAACATGCAGAGATTTGGTATTACGAATAAAAAAAGACTTGGAAATGACGTTGTAATGTGAAAACACTACGTATGCAATGTAGATCTTTTAACCATGATTTTTTAAACAGTCAAGGCAGAACTAGTGTTTTCTCTTGCTGTCTTGTTTCTAAAATCATTGTTCACCAGATTAAGTATGTCAGTAGTATAAAGCCATTTAAACCAGGGTTATTATGTTTAATTAGAATTTAACACAATAAAACATTTTGTAACTTGAAATGAAACGATTGTTAACTAAAATAAAATCTTTTTTAAAAATTCCATCTAGTTAGTTGCCTAGTTACATTTTTCATTCAGTTTAACTTGAGATACTAAAATAACTAAAACTAAAAAAACTAAAACTAAAACATTTTTAAAATGGCAAAAATATTCAACTAAATTACTACAACTTTAAAGTAAAAGTGGGCAGAATAAATTTAAAAAAAAATTAAATTCAGAATATTAATACAGTTTATGTAGACCATAAAAAATGGCAAAGCACAACTAAATTACTACAACTTTAACGAAAATGAAAATGGAAAACATAAAAACATTCAAAATATTAAAAACGGTATACAAATATATAAAAATAGCGACAGTTGGCTGAAAGTGAAAAATATGAAAATGGCTAAAATCTGCTAAATTACTATAACTACAATTAATGTAAAAGTAATAAAATTAAAATTAAATTCAAAATATTAATACAGTCTATATAGACATTAATAAATGGCAAAAACAACTAAATGGGTAAAACTTTAGTTAAAATTAAAATGAAAAACAAAACAAAAACATTCAAAATATTAAAAACAATATACAAATATATAAAAATAGCTCAAATTGGCTAAAGTACTACAGCTAAAATTAAAGTCAAAGTGGGCAAAATATTGAAATTAAAATATAGACATTAAAAAATGGCAAAAACACAACTAAATTGGTAAATAAAAAAATAAAACCTCATTCAAAATATTAAAAAATATAAATAAAGATATGAAAATTATAAATTACTAAAACTAACTAAAATTCAAATAAAAGTGGACAAAATATTAAAATGGAAAAAATAAAATGAAATTCAAAATATTAATACAGTCTGTATAGACATTAAACACTAAATTGGTAAAACTTTAACTAAAATGAAAATGGAAAAAATAAAATAAAAACTAAAAATAAAAAAATAATATAAACTACATAAAAATATATGAAAATGGCTAAAATGGGCTGTATTACTGTAAAAATAAAGTGGGGAAAAATATTAAAATAAAAATTTAATTACATGTAAAATATTAATACAGTCTATATAAACATTAAAAAAACTAAATTGGTAAAACATTAACATGAACACGAAAATGGAAATAATAAAATAAAAACTTATTCAAAATATTTTAAAAACTATAAAAAAAAAATATGAAAATTATAAATTACTATAACTAAAATTAAAGTAAAAGTGGACAAAATATTATTATTATTATTATTTTTTTTTTATGAAATTCAAAATATTAATACAGTCTATATAGACATTTAAAACTAAATTGTTAAAACAAATTTGGAAACAAAATATAAAAATAAAACTATATGGATGTAGAACATCTAAATGACTAAAATGGAAAATGTATACTAAAAACTAATTCAAAATGTGATTTAAAACTCTAATAATATCTTAATACGGTTTCAACCATGACTGTATAATCTGCAGCTTTCAATTATACCCCAAACACACACTGGACAGAAAGCATAAGCATTATTACAGTTTATGTTGTCACAGACTAAAGAGCAGGTGCAAAGGGTGGAAGTGTAGAGGAGACCTAAAATTATGATAAAATTAAAGCTGTGATCTGTCTGCTGGACTGTGATAACTGAGATAATAACCACATCTGTCTGGTTATTAAAGTGCCAATGTGAATACACAGACTTTAGGATACAAGCATCAAACCCTCATTTTCAAGCCGTTTCTGAACAGGGTCCCACATAAAAACATACCTAAGTCACCTAAACCTGATGCCTTTTGAGAAATTCAAGGTCTAATGCTATCTATCAGCGGTTTGTTTTTTATTTTTGTGAATTATATGAAATGTGAAATCGTGAGATGATTGTAAGGTGATGTTTGTCTTCTCTCAGTCCACGTTATTCTCCTTGTGTTGCTTTCCTACTCTTTGCAAAATGCTGGATATTATATTATATTACACCGTAATTTCTCAGTCCATTATATGATATTATAAAATGCCGTTTGAATTGCTTTTAATTTTCTTGAACTTGTTTTTCTAAGGTTTTTACTGGAATCTCTTATCGATCACAAACACAGTGGACCAAACTGATTATGCTGTGAATCTTATTCTTTTTTAATGTTAACTACAACACTGATATCTTCAGCCTTTTTTTTTGTTTGTTTTTGTTTCCATTGATCTGTTTTATTGTATTAATGTTCTGACATTTATTACAGTAGTGATTATGTATGCATTATTATTCCCACATTCACGTGGACACTGTTGTTCTTTCTCTTCATGTTGTTTCCTTATTTGCCACATAATTTTTACAATTGTAGCTCTCAATAAATGATTTCTGCCTTATTTAATACTTTATTTTATTGCAAAATCATACATTTGTTTTATAAATGTAAGTTATTAAGATAAATGTGTATATATATCTATACATATACACAAATTCATAATAAAATGATAAAAAATATATATTTTTAATTATTATTTAATTAATAATTCATTATCTTAAATTTATTTATTTAGCATTTTCTGATTAAATTCTGAGAAAAAAAATGTTGTCAGCTAACTAGATTATATAAATCTATTTCTGGCATGGAAATAGCGACATTATACAGCTTCTGTTAATGACATATTGTTCAAAAATAGAGTTTTAGCTCTTCTGAATTATGATTTGAATTTTATGAAAAATATTTGGCCCAAATAACCTGACTTTTGTTTTGCAAAATATAAATAAATAAATAAATATATATATATATATATATAATTCAATGTAGTTAGTTGGCAAAGTTTTTCATTTAGTTTAACTTGATGTACTAAAATAACTAAAATAAAACTAATAAAAAATTTAGCACAACTATATAGGCATATTTGTACAAAAAAAACAAAAAAAAAACACGACAACTAAATTACTGAAACTTTAACTAAAATCAAAATGAAAATGTAAAAAAAAAATGCAAATGGCTAAAATTGTATATACAGATATATAAACCTATATATTTTTATAACTAGTTTAACTAGACTAAAATAACTAAAACTAAAATTGTGATAAACTTCTCAACTATACAGACATTTTTTTAATTCACAGCTAAATTACTGCAACTTTAACTAAAATTAAAATGAAAATAGAACAAAACAATAAAATAAAAATTATATGAAAATGTTTAAAATTGTGTATACAGATATATGAAACTATATATATATGTACAACATTTTTCATTGTCATAAAATAACTAAAACTAATAACTCTCAAAACTATATAGACATAAAAAATCACAGCTAAATAACTGCAACTTTACTAGACTAAAATATATATATATATATATATATATATATATATATATATAGCTAAATAGACGTAAACAATAAATGAAAATGGCTAAAATTGGCTTAATTACTGACACTGAAATTAAAATAAAAGTGGACAAAATATTAAAATGATAAATTCTAAATATTAATAAAATATTATACATTTAAGTTAAATGTAAATATGTCTATACATATGAACACATAAAACTGATAAAACATTTTTAAATTGTTATTTAATTTAATAATTAATAAAAAATTGTGCATTTATCTATTTAGCAATTTCTGATTAAATTCTGAGTAAAGTTGCATTAGTAATTTTATTATTGCCATATCATTAATATATAAATATTCTAATATGTAGGCATATATGTATACAATGAAAATCTGTATTATGTATACATTAAAGATGCATACACATACATATTCTACAAATATTAATGAGGTCCTGAAAACTTCATCGATAATAATTATAAACATACAGTTAGAGTGTATCGTGTCACTTTAGCACACGTAGAATATTATAATGTTTTTATTTTGACTTTTGCGAAACTAAAGTCGGCTTATTTGTGCCAAATATTTTTCACAAAATTCAAAACTTTTCAGAAGGGCTAAAACTCTATTTTTAAACAATGCGTCATTACTAGAATACTCTGTATTTTCGTGCCAGCAACGTATTTACAAAACAAAACAGCATCCTTTCCTGCAAAACAGCAAACGTGTGTATACGTCAGCGCTCCTGTGCGCTCTACGTCGGTTGCGCTCGCCCGTGACGTCACCGCGCGTCGCGCACTCGAGTGGGAGTCGAATCTTCTCCGGAATCGTTTGCTTTCATTTCTGCACGAGCCCGTCGCGCGCCGTTTCCTTCTCTTCCCTTCAAACCAAAACAAACGTCGCCCGACGCGCTCCGGTCGGTCTCTCTCCCGCACCGCTGAGGGATTATTCGCTGTTTTCTGTGAAAAGGCGGCCAGCAAAGGCAGAAAAAGATGAGTGTGGAGGCGTACGGGCCGAGCTCGCAGACGCTCACCTTCCTGGACACGGAGGAAGCAGAGCTGCTCGGGGCCGACACGCAGGGCTCCGAGTTCGAGTTCACCGACTTTACGCTGCCCAGCCAGACCCAAACGCAGGGCCAGACCCAGAGTCAACTCGACAACCAGGTATAAACACACAAAACAAACAATCGAGCGTTCTGTCAGGCGGCCCTCAACGCGTTTGAGTCCAAATATGGCGAGCTAGCAGGCGTTAGCCGCGCGGTAGCGTTAGCAACAACTGAGCAGGCCGCCTGAAAGAGACAGCAAGTGAGTTGTCACAGGGACTTTTGTCAACTACATCAGTGTTTTAACAAATTTAAGATGCTGATAAATTAAACTAGCTATAACAGCTCTTAGGTTGCTGTTACTGGTGAAGCGTGTTACGTCAAATTGCTTGTTTTGGTTGGTTAGCTTAGGACCTCAGGTGTATTTACGTACTTTCTGTGGGACTTTTTGTGAACTAACGTTACTTTAGTGTGTACACGAGCAGTCCAAAGTTTTTGAGTTTTGATTTTAATGTTTTTGAAAAAGGGCTGCGTTTTTTTGATTCAAAATGCAGCAAAAGCAGTAAATATTTTGACTATTTTAAATATGTATTTTAAAATGTAATTTATTCCTGTGATCAAAGCTGGATTTTCAGCATCATTAATGCAGTCTTCAGTGTCAAATGATTGAGAAATCATTTTAATATGCTGATTTTGCTGCTTAAGAAACACATTATTATTATTATTATTATCAATATTTAAAACAATTGAGAATTTTTTGTTTCCAGGATTCTTTAAACTAAAAGACCCAAAGATCAGCATTTATCGGAAATAAAAAGATTTTTTTGTAACATTATACTCTATACCATTCAAAAGCTTGGAGTCAGTATAATTGTTTTTCTTTTTTATAAATAAAAGTATAAAATACTTTTATTTCACAAAGGATGCTTTGAATTGATCAAATGTGATGCTAAAGACATTTATAATGTTACAAAAGATTTTTTATCTGTTTTTCTGACCTTTCTGTATTTTTAAAGAAACCTGAAAAAATTCTACTTTTCAACATGATGATGATAAATGTTTTCGAGCAGCAAATCAGAATATTAGAATGATATCTGAAGGATCATGTGACTGGAGTAATGATGCTAAAAATGCAGCTTTGAAATCACAGGAATAAATTACATTTTAAAATATATTTAAATAGAAAACAGTTATTTTCAATAGTAAAAATATTTCAGAATTGTACTGTTTTTGCTGTACTTCAGATCAAATAAATGCAGTGTACATTTAACTAACTGTACTCTAGTGTTATGATAGATACATCAAATTGCTTGTTTTGATTGGTTGGTCTCAGGTGTATTTGCATGCTTTCAGAGGGATGTTTGCGAACTACAAAGGTGTTAATAAGCTATTTTTCTTAAAATATTAAACAGCATGTGGAGTTAGCTACAGCTGACAGGTGTTTTAGTTTACTGTAATTATGTAATACAGAGGAGATATTTATGAAGTATTTTGGTGTTATAATAACATAGATGTTATTTGATATTGTACACATGTGGTATATTGTTTATGTCAGTAGTTTGTCTCACATTTACAATACCAGTCAAAAGCTTAAGGTTTTGTAAAGAAGACTTTTCTGCACACTAACCCTGCATTTATTTGATTTAAAGTACGGCGAAAGCAGTCAAATGTTGAACTATTTTTACTGTTTAAAACAACTGCTTTCTATTTGAATATATTTTAAAATGTAAATTTATTCCTGTGATCAAAGCTGAATTTTTAGCATCATTATTTCAGGCTTCAGTGTCACATGATTCTTCATAAATCATTCTAATAGGCTGATTTGCTGTTTAAAAAACATTTAGTAATATTATTATGTTGGAAACAGCTGAGTAGAATTTTTCAGGTTACTTTGATGAATAGAAGGATCCAAAGATCAGCATTTATCTGAAATAGAAATCTTTTGTAACATTATACATGTCTTTATCATCCTTGCTAAATAAAAGTATTAATTTTATTTCAGATAAATGCTAATCTTTGATGCACTCAACTGTTTTAAATATTGATGATAATAAAAAAAGTTTCTTAAACCGCACATGATCCTTCAGAAATCATTATAATATGCTGATTTGCTGTTCAAGAAACATTTATTATTATTAGCATACTATATTTAAAACAGTTGATTTCAAGAAGAAAGATTCAAAGATCAGCATTTATCTGAAATGAAATTTTTTTTTTTGAATTATAGAAATTTAATACTTGTATTTATGCTTTAAATTGATCAAAAGTGATGATAAAGACATTTTGAATGTTCCAAAAGATTTCTATTTCAGATAAATGCTGTTCTTCTGAACTTTCTATTCATCAAAGAAACCTGAAAAAAATTCTACTCAGCTGTTTTCAACGTAATAATAATAATAATAATAATACATGTTTTTGAGCAGCATATTAGAATGATTTCTGAAGGATCATGTGACACTAAAGACTGGAGTAATGATGTGGAAAATTCAGATTTGATTACAGAGATAAATAACATTTTAAAATATGTTTGAATAGAAAGCAGTTATTTTAAACAGTAAAAATATTTCACAATATTACTGCTTTAGCCGTATTTTGGTTCAAATATATGCAGGCTTGGTGAGCAGAAGAGAGTTTTTTGAAAAACATAAAAAAAATCTTACTGTCCAAAAACATATGTCTGGTAGTGTATGTGTTTCAGAAGGATATTAGTGAGCTGCACCTGTTTTATAAGAGCATGTTTGCTTAGAGGGTTGCTTTGCTTTTGTATGGTAATTATAACTCGCAGGTGTTTTGGTCCGTTTAACTGGAAATTATTTATTTCAGTTCTTTTGTTTGCTTTAATAAGGTGTGTTTTGTCTGGTTTTTGCAGCATTCAAACACGTGTTTTCGGGCTTTTCTTAAGTATGTGCTCAAGATTGTTTTTGTAAATCAGATGTGTGTTAATACTTGATTTAACTAAGTTTCTGCTGGTGTAAGTTACAGATGTGTCTGTTTGAGGGTGAAATGTGCACTGGATTGAATCTCCTGTTTTCATGCTTGTGCTATTTGAGATTTGTTTGTAGAAATGGTAGTGTTAAGGTGATTTTTTTTTTTTTTGTTTTTTTGTGTGTGTGTGTGTGTGTGTGTGTGTGTGTGCGCAGGTGAACGGTCCTGATGGCGTTCTGCCCAACGGAGAGGATGCAGTGGTTAAGACCAGCCAACTTCTGGCCGAGCTGAACTTTGAGGAAGATGAGGAAGATACGTACTACACTAAAGACCTGCCGGTGCACGCCTGCAGGTACAGAAGACACACCTGCCCTGATCTCTCACACCACAATCATGTGTCTATAGCTGTTAAAGAGGGAAAATATTTTATACATCATCTAAAGACTAAATAAATAAGCTTTCCATTGATGTATGGTTTGTTAGGATAGGACAATTTTTGTTTGAAATACAGCTGTTTGAAAATCTAATGAAAAATCTGAGGGTGCAAAAAAATCTAAATATTCTAAATAATAATCACATTTAAACTTGTCCAAATGAAGTTTTTAGCAATGCATAGTACTAATCAAAAATTAAGTTTTGATATATTTGCAGTAGGAAAATTTACAAAATATTTTCATAGAACATCTTTACTTGGCATAAAAGAAAAATAATTTTGACCCATACAATGTATTTTTGGCTATTGCTACAAATAAACCTGTGCTAGTTAAGACTTTAAATTGCATTTACTTTAAAACATGCATACTTTGTATGTACATACACTACCTGTCAAAAGTTTGAGAAATTAATATTTTTTATATTTTTTTATTCGGTGAGGATGCATTAAATTAATCAAAAGGTACAGTCCATACTTTTAGAATGTTACAAAAAAATTAATTTTAAATATTTGGAAATATTATGTTTAAATGTTATTTTTGATATCTAATTATAACTTTTTGTTTGTCAGATTCCTAAAAAAAAATATGCATCACAGTTTCCGCTAAAATATGAAGTGGCACAACTGTTTTCAACATTGATAATATTAATAAATGTTTCTTTAGCTGCAGTCAGCATATTAAAATGATTTCTGAAGTATTGT
Source organism: Cirrhinus molitorella (assembly GCA_033026305.1). Taxonomy (NCBI): domain Eukaryota; kingdom Metazoa; phylum Chordata; class Actinopteri; order Cypriniformes; family Cyprinidae; genus Cirrhinus; species Cirrhinus molitorella. The sequence continues at coordinate 3,193,840 of CM065124.1, read as the reverse complement.
GATGCTGAAGACTAGAGTAATAATGCTGAAAGTTCAGCTTTTATCACAGGAATAAATTCAATTTTACAATATTTTCACATAGAAAACAGGTATTTGAAATTGCAATAATATTTCACACAATAATGCAATATTTACTGCATTTGTTAACAAAAAAAAATCAGGGTTGGTTAGCAGAAGACTAGGAAACGATTATAAATCATACCAGCTTCAAAAATTAAAATGGTAATGTATATGCACAAGGAGTGTGAATATTAATATGCTGTTTTTTGTTTTATATGTTTGCAGCTACTGTGGCATCCATGATCCAGCATGTGTGGTCTATTGCAACACCAGCAAGAAATGGTTCTGCAACGGCCGCGGTAACACCTCTGGCAGGTGAGTCCACCATTCAGTTGATTTTGTGAACCAAAGCATTGTTAAAACCTAAAAGCTGATGATTTTTGTCACAATTGTTTTTTCAGTCATATTGTCAACCACTTGGTGAGGGCCAAATGTAAGGAGGTGACGCTGCATAAGGACGGACCGCTGGGAGAGACGGTTCTGGAGTGCTATAACTGCGGCTGCCGCAATGTCTTCCTGCTCGGCTTCATTCCAGCCAAAGCAGACTCTGTTGTGGTGCTTCTGTGCAGGTAAAAGTCAATTCGGTAATTCTGGGAAAAGATTATTTTGATTAGGTTGACCTGAATCTAACTTGATGTCTTTTAGACATCAGTAAATAATGGGAGATATAGTCATTGTTTCAAATAATAACAATAAAAGCTAGGCTTTAGCAGGTAGATTTCCTCTTTATGGCTTATATATGACAGTCAGTATTTACAAGGTTACTTTAAGGCTTTTAAACTTAATATTAAGCTTTTAAATTCTTGTGCATGTGTCATGGTACATGCTTACTGAAAATGTGAAATGGGAAAGTCCCTGATGTTTCCCATATATTCGTTTTCACGTAATGAAACTGGGCGTGAGTGTAATAAACCAGGTTTGTTCTTCATGTGCTAGCATAATTGCTTGTTTAATTGTTTATAATAGCATATTTATGAATAAATCCGTAAATGTTTATAATTTTTATAAATATTTTATTTTCCTGAAATGCATATGGTATTCTTATGTTACTGCAATAAATAGTTTGTATTAATAAATGCATAAATTAAATCAGTGCATTAAAAAAACATGTTGACTGGGTGAATTTTATTGTTTAATTTGAGCATTCACAGGCCTAATGTTTTTTTTTTTCTCTTTTACAAAAAAAAGGATTAGAAACCTATAAATAAAAAATATTTTAAAAATCATCATAATAAAATATACATTCTTAAATATAATGGTATGTAAAATAAATCTTTGTTTTACTAGTTTTTCTGCCATTTTGATTCTTTTTGAAAGTAAAATTTTTTTGTATGCACAATTTCCGAAAGCAAATAATAATTTTATTTGATTTATTTTTATCTGAAAGCAATAACATTTTAAAATGTATTAAAATAGAAAACAGTTATATGAAATTGTAAAATTATCTAAAAAAAAAAAAAAATCGTGATGATTTCTTTTATTATTTATTTTTAAATTACATTTTATATAAAATAAAACTTTGTTTTATAATATATAAAATTAAATATTAAGTAAATAAAATGAAATAAAGGTTGAAAACAGTAACTATGTATATCCAATGAGTGAGCGTGTGGCCTCAAATTATGTAATGTCATTATTTTATATATTACTCTCCTTCTATTTACATGTAGCAACAAAATCAGGCCTACATTTTGACACAATTTCAACCCGTTTCCTCAATTTGTCTAGGAAACTGGATGAATTTCAAATATATATATGTATTATTATTTTATTTTCAATGTTTAGTGTAAATTTAATCACACCACTTGAAACTGAAACGACAACAATTGATTTTTAATTAATTAATTTTTTTTAATCTGGCACTGGTTTTATCAGAAGCTGTCAACCATTGCTTATCAAGCGCATGCACTGCCTCCGTCTCATGGGTGTGTGTTTGTTTGTGTGTTCAGGCAGCCATGTGCCAGTCAGAGCAGTCTGAAGGACATTAATTGGGACAGCTCTCAGTGGCAGCCCCTCATCCAGGACCGCTGCTTCCTGTCCTGGCTGGTGAAGATCCCGTCCGAGCAAGAGCAGCTGAGGGCCCGTCAGATCACAGCACAGCAGATCAATAAACTCGAGGAGCTCTGGAAGGTACAGTGATTTATTATACTTTATGAATATCAACACAGTTCTGAGCATCCTGTTGTTGCATGACAATCCGTTCTGCCGTGTTTGCAGGAAAACCCAACAGCGACGCTGGAGGATTTGGAGAAACCTGGAGTGGATGAGGAACCTCAGCATGTTCTGCTACGCTATGAAGATGCCTATCAGTACCAGAACATCTTTGGGCCGCTGGTTAAACTAGAGGCTGACTATGACAAGAAACTCAAAGAGTCCCAAGTATGAAAACTGAAATACAGATTTAGATTTAAAGGAGTTATTCATTTCCAAAAACACAAAAATTTATAGATAGTTTACTCACCCCATTGTCATCCAAGATGACATGTCTTTCTTTCTTCAGTCATAAAGAAATAGTTTTTTGAGGAAAACATTTCAGGAATGTTCTCCATATAGCGGACTTCTATGGTGCCCATGAGTTTAAACTCCCAAAATGCAGTTTAAATGCAGCTTCAAAGGGCTCTAAACGATCCCAGCCAAGGAAGAAGGGTCTTGTCTAGCGAAACGAGAAAAAAAAAAGTATATACTTTTTAACCTCAAATGCTCATCTTGTGTAGCTCTGTGTGTACTGTGTATTCTGTTTTAGTATGTCGAAAAAATCTTCCATCTCAACTTCTTAGGCCTGTCATGTTTCTTTATTGAGTATTTGATTTTAAAAATAGTCTATTTAATTTTGCCTGCGTCGAGTAACCGGTAAAATATAGGAAATGCCGCATTTAACAGATGAGAATTCATGGAACGCATTATTAGACTGTTTTCCAAGGCTGCATGATATAATAAACCCATTTAAAAATCATAATTAAGCATAATTGTGAATTCACAAATGCTACGTTTCAGTTACATTAATATATGCTTGCAGGTTTAATATATGTGCTTTTTTTTACATTTTACATTTTTCTGGGAGCGCAAAATTCGCCATTTCATCAGATTTGTAAGTAAATCATTTATAAACCTACTCAAACTCAGGAGGATACATTAATATCTTTCTCAAAATGCTAACTGTTCATCATGATTTCAAAATAAAAGCTCAGTTTACACCTTTTGATGTCTACATTCAAGAAATTACAGTGGCTGTAGCATTTATGACATAAAGAAATGGGTAAATCTGAAAAAATTTGCTCAATTGTTTATAATACATTATGTATTTTAACAGTTTTGTTCAATAAAACCATATGATTTTTCTTTTGATACTTTATTTGAACTAATTATTATTGCATAATTGCTGTTATATATGTATTTTCAGTCATTGTAAAGGCTGTTGTTCACTTACATCTGTTTTTATTACTACAAAAATTATTGTAGTTATTGGGCCTATAAAATCCGTTTTACTTCCAAATAATTTTTTTCCTTTTTAGCTTTTCTATACTCTGTTTTAATGGTTAAATTGAATAATTAATTAGTTTTACGGTTTTATTTTGACCAAATTCTGTATTTTCTGTTACTTTTCTAGATTCCATTTTAATAGTTTCGTTAAATTGTAATAATTAGAAGCATCTCCAATTATTTGATTTTATTAAAAATAAAAAGTTCTTCAGTAGAATTGTTAATATTTGTGGGAAATTAATCAATTAATCAATAAATTAGTTAATAAATTAGTATTTCTGCAACGATGTAGGACGATTTTAAAGCTGGAGGAGAGTTTTTTGACATACCCTAACTGTCTTGAGCCTGAAAACAGAGTACATGCATTTAAGGTCAAAAAGTATATAAATTATCAATTTATTTTTAGAAAATAATGATTGTTTTGCTAGATAAGACCATTTTACCTCGCCTGGGGTTGTTCAGAGCACTTTGAAGCTGCATTTAAACTCGCAGAAACCATAGAAGTCCACTATATGGAGAACATTCCTGAAATGTTTTCCTCAAAAAAAAAAATTCTTCACGACTGAAAGACATGAACATTATGGATAACAATGGAGTGACTACATTATCTGTACGTTTTTGTTCTGGAAGTGAACTTTCTTTATTGTGTCAGACTGTGAAAGTTATAGCATTTGATTTATTCTGCTTCCTTGTCTCCCATCTTTTCATTTCAGACTCAAGACAATATAACAGTGAGGTGGGATTTGGGACTGAATAAAAAGCGGATAGCTTATTTCACTCTGCCCAAGACGGATTCAGGTGGTAATATTTACTTTCAACATCTTCTGTGTCTACCAGTGGTTCATATCCATCCCATCCCTAACACCGTGTCCCATGCATCCCTCATCGATGTGTGCACGGACCCGAGTGTGCGTGCGCGTGTGTGTGCGCGTGCATGTGTGTTTGTGGTGCTCTGTGTATGTGATGGATATGGGTAGTTGACAAATAGAGGCAGTAAAATAAAGCAATATATTATCTTCGCGACTTAGCTGTTATAAATTCACTATAAACCACAGCTTCACTGGGCTTATTGCTTTCATTAAATAAAAATAAAACGGCAAATAAAACAGCAAATAAAGTGTAATGATGATAAAACATTATTCTTCCGGCAAACAATGTAGTTCCTCAGAAACTCTTGTGGTTCCAACAAAGTGGTTGCCAAGCAACACACAAACATAAACAGAAGTGTATGTTTGTAGCAGAGCCACTGAGAAACAGAGTTGCAACACGATTTGATCACATGGTTCATGGAGCTTTCAGTAGTTCCAAACAACTCTGCGCTGTCAATGTGTTTGGGTTTAAGTAGGATAGACTGCAGTTTCACTATATTTGCAGCAATTTCAAGTAATTATGAACACATAATGTGCATTGATTGTTTATTGATAGCTACTCTGAATATGTTTTGCAGTCACATTTTATTCCGAGGAAGTGATAAAGAAACAGCATTAATATGTTATCATACTCTGACAGTCAAATTTGACCTTTAATTTAACATTTATTCAGTTAAATAATTGTAATCTATAGTTCAGTCCTATTTAGTTAATATTTTGAGCTTTTTGTACTAAATAATGTGTGCAGTAATGATCCTGACCATATTTTCTAATATAGTATTTATATTATAGGTAGTGTAGTATTTAGAGTTAAATATATTTGAATGTGCATTTGGACATGATCAAACACTCATTTTATTATAGGTTTCCATTTAACAATTTAATGTTAAATAAAAAAAAGTGAATTACTCATGTTATTTTATGATATTCACATATACAGCATAAGTGAATATTACAAAAGGCAAGCAAATGTGGCAATTAACATAATTGAAAAGTTTAAAATAATGTAATAAAACACAAGGCAACCAGTTGCATTCAGCATACATTTTTATTGTATTTCTTGAATGCAGTCTTTACAGAAACTCATTCAAACTTCTACAGGGAGAGAAAGATTGCAGAAAGACTAAAAACTTAAATATGGCAACTAGTATCTGGTTGTGGTCGCTATTATGTTGTTTCTCATGTTGTCTTACTGCAATTATAGTATAACTGTTTATTATTTAACGGTAAACATTAACTATAACTCGCTTCGTAAAATACCAATACTGGATAGATTTCCGAGAGGTCAACTGATGCGTTAAAATGTTTTTTTTTTTTTTTTTTTTTTTAAGTCATTATATATATTTATGTAGTGTGAAGTCTGGTCTTTGAGAAAATGGAGAAATGGAAAAGGGTCACTAACTTCGTCAATTGTTTCATTGTTTTTGAACAAAACTGAAATTTTGTCCTACAGTGTGACAGCAAAAATTAAGAAAGAAAAAACTCTTAATAATATACAGATAGCATGAGAGAGATTTATCTTCATTGTTAGGCATGTATTTTTATATGGTGTTATTTAATATGAAATTATGATTAACATAATTTTTTTTTCCCATGACTTCTTGGAGAATTTAAGACGAACGTTGCTGTCGTCCATTCAAAACTGCTGAAAACTATACCATTTTATGATAAGTGAGATTTATATCTCCCCTATTGCAATACTGAGCTGTTTTTTAAAGACATTTTGAGAGAAAAACAAATCTGTGGATCTTTTGTGTGTCACACCATAGGACATTGTCACACTAAAGGACAGAAATAGTAGTTATTAATGTATTTCTATTTAATTTTGAACATGTCAAAGGAGAAAGTAAGTTTAATTTTGATACAATATCAGAATATTTTTATCAACTAAATTCAGTCTGTTAGTCAATCAGTATGTTACTAAAACTCTTATAGCCCCCCTGCTGCATATGTGGCACAGCTAAATGTGATTGATTATTCAAACTGTATTCATTAAGATGTTAATGACTTTTTTTTTTTTAAACTATATGGCTACTCTTTTTAAGCCATTATTTTGATTCTATTTACTTTCTGCATCACTCTTTTAGGATCTTCTCCTTGTGGTGGATTTCTGTAAATTTTCTGGCTATATTTCCTCTCTCTTCCACTAAATTCTCTCCCTCAGTTCTTTCTGTTTCAAAAACAAAGAATCACATTTTATACTTATTTTAATTACACACTATACCAGTACAGGTTTTCTGCAAAAAAAAAAATTACATGGTGATATTTGACTCCAAGTGATTTAGTTTAGTTTTTACCTTTGTAATGGCATTTTTGGCAACTTTATTAAAAGTATGTCATCTTTTATGTCCATTTTTTTCAAATTATATATTTTAAGCTTTTTAACATTCAATTCAAATAAAATTAGTATTAACAAAAAATTTTGTACTACAGAGGTGGCACAGACGAACACAAAAGTGGCTTGTAGGTGTATTTTCATATGTTTAATGAGGGTCAGAGGTGGCATGAGTGCAATTAAATTTTGAATACAGAAATATTAAGTTATTTTAAATAACTAAAAAGATACTTTAAAAATGAATCTATTTATTTGATTCGTTCGAAGGGCTGATTTATTCAGGAATAAAGCAAGTGATTTTATGAATGGGAAATTGAATCATTTACTCCAGAGGTCTTCAACCCTGTTCCTGGGGACCCACTATCCTGAAGAGTTTAGCTACAACCCTAATCAAACACACCTGAAGCGGGCAATCAAGCTCCTCAAGACTGCTTGAAAATTGCAGGCAGGTGTGCTTAAGCGGGTTGCAAATAAACTTTCCAGGCAAGTGGGTCCCCAGGAGCAGGGTTGAAGATTTACTCACTAGACTCATTTAAAAATGCACGTTCATTCATAAACAAAATAACGCTGTGTTGAAATGGAGATGCGCAGAGGCTCAGGTTGTGACTTGTTTCAGACCATTTTTGACAACGAAATGAAGCAAATTCAGGCAATAGTGCTATAGTCAGACAATATAAGTCACTTAATATTAACTTCTTGTTTATTTAACTTTCACTTTCAGAACAAAAATTTACAGATAATGTACTCACCCCCTTGTCATCCAAGGTGTTCATGTCTTTCTTTCTTCAGTTGTAAACAAATTGTTTTTTGAGGGAAAACATTTCAGGATTTCTCTCCATATAATGGACTTTTGTGGTGCCCCCAAGGATCCCAGCCAAGGAAGAAGGTCTTATCTAGCAAAACAATTGGTTATTTTCTAAACAAATTGGCAATTTATATACTACTTAACCTTAAATGCTCAACTTGACTCGTCTCTAAGAATGTAAATTGTCAATTTTTGTAAAATAACCGAGCATTTTGCTAGATAAGACCCTTCTTCCTCAGCTGGGATCGTTTAGAGCCCTTTGAAGCTGCATTTAAACTGCATTTTGGACGTTCAAACTCAAGGGCACCAAAGAAGTCCATTATATGGAGAGAAATCCTGAAATGTCCTCAAAATATAATTTGTTTACGACTGAAGAAAGAAAGACATGAACATCTTGGATGACAAGGGAGTGAGTACATTATCTGTAAATGTTTGTTCTGAAAGTGAACTAATCCTTTAAATCAATGCCAAAAAAATGCCATGTCACGTCAACAACCCATATATAGCTTTGTTAGTATTACTAAAACATAAATCCGCAAGATGTGGTCTGTCTGACTATGTTTTCTCTGTTTATCAGACATGCGACTGATGCAAGGAGACGAGATCTGTCTGCGCTATAAAGGAGACATGGCTCCGCTGTGGAAAGGCATCGGACACGTCATCAAAGTCCCGGACAGTATCCTTTCAGCAGAGATCAAACTCGTTGTTGTCACACAATGACGGCTGTTATTTTCTCTTGATGATGTGCTTAGGCACTCATTGCGCATACTTAGGATTAATGATTTGATAAGCAACCACCCAGCACACCCTAGCAACCGCATAGCAACATAATTACAACCTCTGCATAGCAAAACAACACGCTTGCATCGTGACCATGAGTTTTGCAAGCACTCTTTATATCAGCAGAAGGTCAGAGGTGTGTTCTTACTGTGCTGTTTTTATGTATGAGGATGTAAGTACAGTTGATTCCTTAACCGAGATTCTCTCAGATTATGGAGACGAAATCGCCATTGAGTTGCGCAGCAGTGCTGGTGCACCTGTGGAGGTACCTCATAACTTCCAGGTGGACTTTGTCTGGAAGTCGACATCTTTTGACCGGTTAGTCTTACTGTCTTACGCTTTCACTTGTCTATCAAACCATTTCCATTCCAGAAATAGGGCATAGTTCACCCAAATTAAAAATTACTTTCGTTTACTCACCTTTATGCTGATTTGAACCACTTTTTTTTTCTTTTTTGTGGTTGGGGAAAGGAGAAATTATTAATAATGTACTTGTTATCCATGCAGCAGTATTTTAGTATCGACATACTACTTTAGTTTTTATTCATATTTTAAATCAGTATTTATTGGTGTATTTTTTTTTTTTATTATTAATTTTAAGTTTAAGTACATTTGTGTTTTTATCATTTTTTTTTATTAATATTGTTTGTATGTGTGTATTAGTTATATACATTTTTATTTTGTACATCAGGTTCCAAGTAAACAAAATTGGGGAAAAAAAATTATAATAATAATAATATATGTTTTTTTTTTCATTTATATTATTTATATCTTATTTGCCCCAAAATGAAAATTGATTTCATTTACGTACCTTCATGTTAATTCAAAGTTGAATTACTTTATTTTTTTCCTTTAGTATCATGAGATACTTTTGTTTTTATTAATATTTTAAATTGGTATTTATTTTTTAAGAATAAATTTGTGGTTTTGTCATTTTTATAAAAAAAAAAAATTGGGATATGTATATATGGTTTTTATTACTTGTATTATTAGTTTTTATAAATTTTTATTTTCAATTTTAAATAAATATTAATATTAAAAATCTATAATTATTAAAAATGTTTTGTTAATATTTGATTCACCCCAAAAGTGAAATTGCTTTAATTTCTTTGTCTTCCTGTTAATAGTGGGCAAAATGTTTTTTTGTTTTGTTTTGTGGGCTGAATAAAATCATGAAGAGTATACTGGTTTTATTCATGCAACAGTGTTATCTTAGTATCATAAGGTACTTTTTTTTGTTTCTATTAATATTTTAAATGTGTTTATTTTTTTAATTCATTTTAAGATTGTAGTAATTGTAGTAGTATTTTTGTCATTTTTATATTTTGTTTTTATTCATGCAACAGTGTTATCTTTGTATAATGATTTTTTTGTTTTTATTAATATTTTAAATGAGTATTTATATTTTCCATTTTAATTAGTTATATTATTTACACAAATTATTATTTTGTCTGTTTTTGTCTTTTTGTATTACTTTTTTTTTATTTGTCTGTTTTTTTAATTTCTTTTAATTGTAGTTATTTAGTAAAACTAAAGAGAAATGCTGAAGCTAGCTGAAAGAAATGACTTTAAATGAATGTATTTTATTTCAGTTAATGTTTCTTATTTCAAGTAACATGAATCCTTTTTACTGTTATAGTTTGTTTAGTTAACCTAAATAATTATGCAATTAACCATGCATTTATAATCAATCTCTCCAAAAAGATTTTACAAGCTCATCATTGCATAATAAACTGCATAATTGCATAATAAACTACTTAAATTTCAATCTGTTTTTCACATGAAGTTATCGCAAGGTATGTACATCATGCATGAGTCTCAGACTCCTCCTGTGATACTGTTGTTGGTCTTTTGCAGCTTTTTTTGTAGCTTGAAAGCTCCAGTTCTGATTATTTATAATTGTAACACACCTTAGAATTTTCAGACGTGAAATAGTCTGATTTGTGAGCCTGGTGGACACAAAGTTCAGCTTTTTCTTTGTCTTATGTAGAATGCAGAGCGCCCTGAAGACGTTTGCTGTGGACGAGACCTCTGTGTCCGGCTACATCTACCACAAGCTGCTGGGTCATGAGGTGGAGGACGTTATCATCAAATGCCAGCTGCCCAAACGCTTTACTGCACAGGGCCTGCCAGATCTCAACCACTCGCAGGTACAGAGCTGTCCAAACTCCCCTTATTCTGATTCCTTTGTCTTCAAGTTTCTGAAACTCAAGGTGTTTTGTCATGATATAGGTTTATGCTGTGAAGACGGTGCTGCAGCGACCCCTCAGTCTGATCCAGGGGCCTCCAGGAACCGGAAAGACTGTCACCTCTGCCACTATCGTCTACCATCTGGCCAGACAGGGCAATGGGTGAGACATGTTCTCTCATGACAGTGTTACACTGAATTTCCAGTGCATTATATCATTTCAACATGAAGTGGAGTTCATTTAGTTTATAAGCTACCGTACTGGTGATTTCACATTATATATCATTTTATAAATATCTGCTGTTTGTAATATTATGGTCCACAATGTGGAAAATACAGACAGAATTGCATAATCCAGTCATAAACATGGAATTTACAGTATAACACAGAATGTCACATAATTTGGGCGATTTTAAATACATTAAAAGAAGAGCTGTACATTTAATCAAAATGTGATATTCATTAGTGTCTTTGAAATATTAAACCAGAAAAAGACAACTATTTAATGTTAATGGTAAGAATTAGATTTAAGAAATTGAGACGTTGTTCAGTTGATTTATATTCATCAAAGAGTAATAATACAGTTAATACGTAATTTAAGGATTAATTTTTATAAGATTAATTTAGTTTTTTTGTTTCAATTTAAAAATTTTGTTAAAATAAAACTGAATCTGATTTCATCACGCCATAATTTAATTTTTATTGAACTTTCGATAAATTGCTGTTAAATTGTGTACATGCCATGATTTCAATAATTACATGTACTTTTTGATTTGTTACATTTAATTTTACAATTAAAACGGATCTAAAATCCATTTTGTACAGAGAAAAACTGAATTTGGAAAACTGGAAAATTTAATTTTTAATACTTTATTTTTTTTATAGTATTAATAAAATTAATGTTTAATGGCTTTGTTTGATTACCAATGTTTTTTATAATAAATCTGAGTTAAATAATAAATAAAAACAGCCAGACACAATTTTCTGTTATTGTAAACATTTTATTGGTTAAAATAAAACTGAATTTAGCTAAATTAAAATTGATTTAAATTGTGCACATGCCATGATTTCAATAATTTCATGTACTTTGTTAAGTGTAATTTTACCATCTGGATTTGGAAAATTGAAAAAAAAAAAATAACTTTAATACTTTATTTTTTAAGGATTAACTTTTATAAGATTGGTTAAATGAATGTTTTATGTCTTTATTAGATTGCCAAAGTTTTTGAAAATAAGAATGAAATAAAAACAGAAGAACACAGCATTTTTCTGTTGTTGTAAAAATAACTGCACATGCTTTTTGATTTGTAAATTTAATTTGACCATTAAAACGGATCTAAAATCTGTTTTGTACAGAAAAAAATGTAAAAGGATAATAAATGGAATTTGGAAAACTGGAAAAAAATGAATTTTAAATACTTTTTTGTAAGGATAAAAATTTTATAAGACAAATTAAATAAATGTTTGATGTCTTTGTTAGATTGCCAATGTTTTTGATAATAAATCTGAATTAAATCCTAAATGTGAAGAGATGAACACTAAATTATTGTAAAAATTGTATTTGTTAAAATAAAACTGAGTTTAGAAAAAAATGAAACGCAAGGCCATAAAAATTAAATTTTTATTTAACTTTTAATAAATTGCAGTTAAATTGTATATATGCCTTTTTTTAAATAATTACACATACTTTTTTATTTGTACAATTTAATTAAAACATTAAAACGGATCTAAAATCATTTTTTTCATAGAAAGTTTTAAAAGAAATAAAATACAGAATTTGGAAGAATTGAATTTTTAATACTTTTTAGTGCTTTTGTTTTTAAGGATTTAACATTTTATGAAATTAATTGTTTTGAAAATAAATCTGAATTAAATCTTAAACAAGAACAGACAATTTTTCTATAATTGTGAAATAGAAAAGCTAGAAACATTTTGTTAAAATAAAACTGAATTTGGGGAAAAAATAAAAACTGATTTCGTAAGGCCATAATAATAAGTAAATTGCTTTTAATAAATTGCTCATAAATTGTATACCTTCCATAGTTTCAATAATTACACATGCTTTTTGATTTATAAAATTTAATTTGAACTTTAAATCCATTTTATATGGAAAAATTATAAAGGGAAAAAAAGGAATCTAAAAAAAGTAAACAGAAAAATAGGGCCCTATAATAGAAACTTGAGTTTTTGGTTTTGTCTTTTATAGTCCAGTGCTGGTTTGTGCTCCGAGTAACATCGCAGTGGACCAGCTAACAGAGAAGATCCATCAGACGGGGCTAAAGGTGGTTCGTCTGTGCGCTAAGAGTCGTGAGGCCATCGATTCACCTGTGTCTTTCCTGGCTCTGCACAACCAGATCCGCAACATGGACAGGTACGGCGGTTTCGCATTGTTAATGCGTTATTTAAAGATGCACTATCAGGGATGTGATTTTTCCATATAAATATGGATTTCCGTATTTTCTGGCCTCTGAGGGACGACTCATGTGATTCGCGTAGATCCGAGGTTTTTTTAGAGGGGGGGTGGAATTGAAATCGCGCAAATGGCCTTAAGCAAATAATTAAATAAACTGCGAAAAGATTGTTTTCTAAAACATCATGGACGGAGTGCTGAAAGCGCTGTACGAGCTCGTGGCGCCATCTGCAGGAAAGTGATAAAAGCGTTCAAATGATTCAAAGCATCAAACGCGAGTAGAAACAAGCACTGAAACGCGTCAAACTGGTAACTTTTTATGAATGGCAGTGAGAATTTGACATTGCGTAGTGCTGTCATAAAAATCGCAACGGTTGTGATGTAATTATATAATAGATTGTAGTCTGACGCGCTACATGTCTGCTGTGTGCTGTTACAGTACTGTTTTTAGTTTCGATTCACTGGTCTATCATTGGTTCGAGACGCTTTAATTTGCATTTGGGAATGCAACATTCGTCACTAGAAACGTTTATAAATCTGTTGTTTACAAAGTGAAGTTTCAGTGTCGCATAATCCTTCAGAAATTATTCTCTAATATGCTGATTTGCTGCTCAAGACACATTTCTCATTATTATCAAAAAAAAAAAAACTGTTTTGTTGCTTAATATTTTTGTGGAAACAGTGATAGCTACCTCTCAAACTTTTGTATATGATTTAAAAAAGAGAGAGAAATTAATAATAATAATAATAATAATAAAAACTAATAAAAAAATCATCATGCATGAAAGTGATTAAAAAGTGAGTGAAGACATTTAAAATAATTTCTATTTAATAAATGCATTAGCACATTTAATTAATATATTTGATAAATGCAATTAAATGTTGTTCATTAACTATATTTATCAAAAAATCTATCAGAAATGTTTCTTGAGTCAAAAAATGTAATGATTTCTAAAAGGTCATGTGACACTGAAAACTGAAATGATGAAGAAAGTTCTGCTTTGCATCACAGGAATATCATTACATTTTATAATATGTTAAAATTAAAAACTTTTTTTTATTTGTACATTTTTCACAATATTGCTCTTTTTTTATTTGATCAAATAAAATCAACCTTGATGAGCAGATATTTATAGATATAGAAGATATTTATTTCAAAACCAATGATAATTGTAATGTTTCCTTTTGGCAGGTACTTTAACAATAATAACAATTCTATATACTTTACTATAATTTATGTACTTTATTATAATGTATTGTATTATATTGTTATCATGATTATTAAATGCTGCTTTTTATATTTTTACAGGACAGTAGTATGTATTATAATATAAGATATATAATTTAATGTGATAATATGTATAGATATAATAAGTGGTGTGGGCGTGGCTTGGGGTGTGGTCAGATTTTCCTCCTTTTTTGTCTCTAGCTGATCACATGCCTGACTATTTGATCTGTGTTTTTACTGTGAATGCCTTGAGGTCTGATGTGTGTCTGTCTTTTTTGCAGCATGCCAGAGTTGCAGAAACTGCAGCAGCTGAAGGACGAAACTGGCGAGCTGTCGTCTTCTGATGAGAAACGTTACCGAGCTCTCAAACGAACCGCTGAGAGAGAGCTGCTCATGGTACCTGACTTCACTTTACAGCACTGATAGACCATCGGAATTGCACAGCAATGTGTTGTTTTTCAATGCATTTTCAGTGTGTTTATTTTTATGAACGCTGCATGAGGTGAAACACAATAACGCTTAAGCTGTTTTCTTTGGCAAAGGAAATGGGGCATGTTTTTGTGTGGTGCAAACACACACACACACACACACACACACACACACACACACACACACACACCGTTCTATAAAAGAGCAGAATTATTTCTTTGTATGAATGATCCATCAGCCTACCCATGACAGAGGCCTCAGTTTTTATTCTCATCTCATTGTCTCTCTGTTTCACAGAACGCAGATGTGATCTGCTGCACATGTGTGGGTGCGGGAGACCCTCGTCTGGCCAAGATGCAGTTCCGCTCCATCCTCATTGATGAGAGCACACAGGCCACGGAGCCCGAGTGCATGGTGCCAGTGGTGCTCGGGGCCAAACAGGTATGTGACAGGCAAATTTGCAAACTGTTTTGGCACACAGACTTTACATAATCCAGATATACCACATTTTCTGGAAAACAAATCACCTGAATACAAGTCACACTGGATTAAAATTGCATTGTTGAGAGAAAAAAACAAAACAGATGACTTATACATTTTTTTTATTTGTATTTTTTTTTTTTTATAGAAACGTATTTATAGGTTTCTATACTTAAGTTAAATTCATTATGAAAGTTCCTTTGGAAAATTTTGGAGATGCAGTACATTTCAGATGATAAAGAAGTGACTTATGGAAATATTAAAAAAAAAGTGACTTATGAAAAATATGGTGCTTCAAATTTGTGCATATGTAGGGTTTGTAAAAGTTGCTTTAAGTGCATGAACTACTTGAATTTGACTTTTTGAAATGTAAAGCCTTAAACCCTTGAAAATGGCAATATTCCTGAAGAGATCTTTGAAAGTGTTTAAATGTCTTTTTACACAAAATTCATGCAATTCAAAAAACATACTTTTTAGCTTATTTCATTTAATGTCATAAAATTGTGAGCTAAGCCAGTTGGTAGTAATGCTGGCAGTGTCACTAAAACCACGTTTAGTGATGGTTGAAACTAAGTTTTTCAAAACTCCAAGCAGTTAGATCATTGCATCGCAAAATGATTCACTGTTACGAAGCATTCCAGTCGGATGGCATATCGTGAATTGTTTGAATCAGTTCTTCAAATCGAACTTCAAATCACATGTGAGAGAATCAACTAGTTTAGATCGGGAGCAGGTTCATTTGTGAATTGAATGATTCGCAATCCACATTTCTAGTACTGATCTGAGATGATGGTTCTCAAATTATTATTCAGATCGGGACTTCAGTGCAGGTTTGCGAATCATTTGTTTAGATCAAGACTTCAGACAATGTGTTGCGAATCATTTGATCTAAACTTCGTAGTGAGTTCATGAATCATTTTGTGAATTTAATGATCAGCGTTTCAAAGCCCTGATCTGAAATCATGGTTTGCAAATCATTTGATTCAGATTGAAACTTCAATTCACAAATCATTTGATTTAGATTGGAAGTTCAGACCATGTATCGTAAATCATTTAATTGGAACTTCGAAGCGCGTTCGTGAATCATTTTGTGACTTTAATGATTTGCTATCTGCATTTCAAAACCTGATCTGAAATGATGGTTCTTGAATCATTATTCAGATCGGGACTTTGAAACATGGGTCGTGAATCATTTGATTCAGATTGGGACTTTAGACCGCGAATCGCGAATCATTTGATCTGAACCTCTGAGCGGGTTTGTGAATCATTTTGAAAATTTAATGATTCGCAATTCACAAGTCCTAATCTGAGATGATGGTTCGCGAGTCATTTGATTTAGATCGGGACTTTGGACCACATTTTGCGAATCATTTGATCTTAACTTCGGAGCAGGTTCATGAATCATTTTGTGAATTTAATGATCCGTGTTTTGAGTCCTTATCTGAAATCGTGGTTTGCGAATCATTTCATTTAGATTGGGAGTTCGGACCATGTATCGCAAATCATTTGATCAGAATCTCGGAGCAGGTTCGTAAATCAATTTTGCGAATTTAATGATTTGCAATCCGAGCCTGATCAGAAGTGATGGTTCACAAATCATCATTCAGATCGGGACTTCGGTGCAGGTTCGCAAATCATTTGATTTAGATTGGGACCACGTGTCTTGAACCAGTTGATCGAAACTTCGGAACGAATTCGTGAATCATTTTGCCAATTGAATGATTCATGATCCACATTTTGAGTCCTGATCTGGGACTTTAAAACATCATTTTGATTTCGGAATTTTTTTTCTCTATTTTTTTTCCTTAAACAGTTGAAAAATATCAAACCATTAGGGCAGTAAACTATAGTTTACAAAGTCAGACAAGGGTGTTGAATTTAATAAAGACGCTATGACATGTTCCTACCAATATCCAGACACTAATAAACTGTCCCTAGCAAAACTTTTGATCAAACAATTCAATGTCTGTTGTCTGCCATTTTATCCCCACCAATGCCAGAATCAAACTTGCACTCTTGCTTTTAATGTATACAATAAATAATATTATTAGATATTTTAAATTGGTATCAAACCTGTTGCTGGCAGAATAACGACCAGAATAACGACCCGACATCATTGCATGTGCTTCACTTTACATTTGCCGTTTTGTTTTATTAGTATATTTTTCTTTATCTATTTATCTTTTTTTAGAATTTAAAAGAGAAGACATTGTTTGATAAGTGAAATCTCTGATTGAAGTCCTTAAAAATCAAAAAAGTAGCCCTGAAAGTCCTTAAGTCCTGGAATTTCATTTTACAGTATCTATATGAACCCTGGTATACAGTAGTCAACATTTGAAGTGGATCAAAAAAGTTGTCCTAAGACGAGAACGGGCATTGTTTTTGTTTTAGGACAACTTTGAAAGGTTTTGATCCACATCAAATGTTGACTACTATCCTCATCAGTGTAGCTGTACATTTTCTGTTTAATAACTGCACTGTCGTCTTTGTTTGACAGCTGATTCTGGTGGGTGACCACTGTCAGCTGGGTCCTGTGGTCATGTGCAAGAAGGCAGCTAAAGCAGGTCTGTCTCAGTCTCTGTTTGAGAGGCTGGTGGTGCTGGGCATCAGACCCATCCGCCTGCAGGTGCAGTACCGTATGCATCCGGCGCTCAGTGCTTTCCCATCAAACATCTTCTACGAGGGCTCTCTGCAGAATGGTGTCACCGCCGGTACATCATTTTTATACAGTTTATATTTTGTTTGCATAGAGTTGATTTTGATTTATAGAGATAGGGCATATTTGTGTAGCCACATTGATGATGTTCTGTTGTTCTGCAGCTGATCGCATCAAGAAAGGCTTTGACTTCCAGTGGCCTCAGCCCGATAAGCCCATGTTTTTCTACGTAACCCAGGGCCAGGAGGAAATTGCAAGCTCGGGCACCTCCTATCTCAACAGGTAGGTTTGAAAAAGATATCCCACTCTCAACACAAATATCTGATGTAGTGTTGTTGTATCTGACTAAAATATCTCAATACTACTACTACTGCTCAACCGATACTATGATAAAAACATTGAACAACAGGTAAAGTAATTGAATAATACATGATCCAAATGGAGGTTATAGTTATTTCATCTATTAAAAAAAAAGCATAAATAATATATATAATAAAATAATAATAATCACATGCCAGTGCCGCTACACAGGACTATGGAGAGCAACTACCGAGCCTACAGGTATATAGAGATCTTTGCAACTTTGGTAAGTTAGCTAAAAGGATAAAGCCAAATCTTAGTTTATGATATAGTCATTTTATTTCACAGTAACAATTTGTATCATGATATAGTCATTTTTGTTATTTTATCTTTGTCATCAATAATAAGAACATAGATGCAAGTAACAAACTAAAGGACAAATACAATAAAACAAAGACACAAATGAAATGGGGCCCTATGAAATCAGTTTTATTCCCCCTTTTTTTTTTTTTTATTCACAATTCCCAATTTTTTTTCTGTCAATTTTTCTGGATTCTGTTTTTTCAGTTGTACATTTTTCTAGAGTCTATTTTAATGGTTACATTAAAAAATATTAATTAAAAAGCATGTCTAGTTAATTGAAATCATGAAACTTACACAGTTTAACAGCAATTTCTTAAAAATGTAACGAAAACAACATTTTTAAGACCCTATGAAATCTATTTGTATCAGTAGCCAAAAATACATTGTATTGGTCAAAATTATTGATTTTTCTTTTATGCAAAAAAATCAAGAAACAATCTTGTTCCATGAAGATATTTTGAAAATTTCCCACCGTAAATGTATCAAAACATAATTTTTGATAAGTAATATGCATATGCAAGATTTGGACAACTTTAAAGGCAATTTTTTTTTTCAATATTTAAATTTTATTTTTTTCACCCTCAGATTCCAGATTTTCAAATTGTCTCTCAGCCAAATGTTTTCTTATATTAATCACTGGCTTTGTGGTGCGTGGTCACAAATAATATTTTGTATTTTTCTCAAATTCAGTTTTATTTTGATAAATTCTGTGAATCTGTTTTCCATTAACTTTCTGCATTTCATTTTAATAATTTAATCATTTATAAATGTAAATGAGATTTTATAAATAATTATTCTATTATTTATTTTCTTTTTTCAGAAATACTGTATTTCAGAAATACTTTATTTTTATATACACTCTGTATTTACAATTTTCAAAGTTTTGTGAATAAATTCTGGCAAATCATTTTCCTGGTAAGTATTTCGTAAATATTGTTTTAGTAATATTTTTAAAAGTAGCAGTAGTACTATCATTACATTATTAATATTTCTGTAATACCAAACTTATTTTGACAGTGTTGCTGCCTAGCTGTTTCTGTTTGTATATGATATGAGAGTTTTTTTTTTTTCTCTAATGATATTCCGTGGTCTACAGTAAATTCCATTTTTATGACTGGATCCCGCAATTCTTTCTGCCTTTTCTGCTTTGTGGTAATCATAGGCCCCTTAATAAACAGTGTTAATACGGCTCGTATCAAAATGCATTCTTAAAGTACTGTTTATGAGCTCATTCATGAAAACTACTTAGATGAAGCTCGTTCAAAGGGCCAGTCTGATAAAATGTTCTCTCTGTGTTCAGGACTGAGGCTGCTAACGTGGAGAAGATCACCACTCGTCTGCTGAAGGCTGGAGCCAAACCTGACCAGATTGGTATCATTACACCATACGAGGGTCAACGCTCTTACCTGGTGCAGTACATGCAGTTCAGCGGCTCACTGCACACCAAACTATACCAGGTACAGCATCCAAACAGATTGATTTCAGCTGTTAACTCTAGACCCTCACTGTGGCAATTTAGGGTGTCAAGAAAAGTGCTTTTTGGTGTAAGATCGTTATTGCTGTAGTTCTGTCACTTTTTAATGGCTGTTTGAAATCCAGGATCAAGCAGCATTTCAGTGATGCCTCTGTGTGTCTGTAGGAGGTGGAGATCGCCAGCGTGGATGCTTTCCAGGGCAGAGAGAAGGACTTCATCATCCTGTCTTGTGTCAGAGCTAATGAGCACCAGGGCATCGGCTTTCTGAACGATCCGCGTCGTCTCAATGTGGCGCTAACCAGAGCCAGGTAACAATAGCGGACTTTGAGTAAGGTGCAATTTAACATTGAGTATCATTCAGGTGTGTATGAAAATGCAATGTACTTTATGGGCATTGTTTCCAGGGTTTGGTTTTCCCGTACAGTTGAGCTGTTTTGAAAATTAAACAATGAAAATAGATCCTTTTACTCGTGTATATTATACATGGAATATATACCTGGCAACTTAAGAATGGAGAGGCAGATGTCACATCACAAACTAGTATGCAAGTTTCACCACGAGCATTAGATGTTAAGGCTTTTATACAGCAGAAATAAACACAACAGCCAGTCAAAGCATATCACTAGTTATAGTCTGTCTAGTTTTGTCTACTACACAAATTCAAACATACTTGAAGCTCACAGTGATTTCTGCGTTTCCGACACACTTTCTGAACTTTATCTCCAGAGCATCTCCAAGAGAGCTTTTCACACTATCATTGAAAAAACTGACAAATCAGAAGAAATTTTAACAAAAATGTATTACTATATAGTAAAATGTCTGTCTCAAAATAATAGGCTAATACTATATTATTATTTGTAATTTATTTTTGTCGTGCGTCGTTATTTGACAAGAATAAAAATTAAGTTTTTAGACAGGATTTTTCATTATAAATGTGTATAAATCATACAGAATAAATCACAGAACACAAAATGGATAAAAAGGAAAACACAAAAAAAACAGGGAACTTCACAGAGCTCTAAATTAAAAAAAGAGAATTTATATATGTGTATATATATATATATATATATATATATATATATATATATATATATATATATATATATATATATATATATATATATATATATATATATATATATATATATATATATAGAGAGAGAGAGAGAGAGAGAGAAAATATTGTCAGAATTATTTCTGGACATATCAAATACAGATTCATTCATTTCAAATGCACATACTACATATAAACAAGTTTTGCTTATATTCAAAACACAAAATAAATAAATAAAATCAACAGTAGCTATGTTTCCATCCAAAGATGCAAATTTAACTTATGTGCAAAGCTGGAATATTGCATAAAACGTGCGAGTAAAGCACCGTTTCCATCCAGTGAGCCAAAGAGAACAAAATCGTCACTGCCTAAAAAGAAAGAAGCCACTGAATATAATAATTATCATATATATATAAAAGGTTTGTCCTACTCAATTGTGCACATACGTTTTTTTTATGCGCATTTTTAGAATTAATTTTCCATCCAGTGGGGTTTTTTTTTTTTTTTTTTTTTTTTTTTTTTTTTTGCGATATTCCAAAACACGCATAAAAATAGGTGGATGGAAACACAGCTACTGTTAAGTTACTTTTAAAAGTAATGCATTACAATATTGAGTTACTCTTTAAAAAAAAGTAACTAATTTACACAGCACACACAACTCAATAAATGGATAAAACAAAGTAACTGGCATTCTTTACTTGGAAAAAGTAACTCAGATATTTTAATGTAAATTAAGAAGTAATGCATTACTTTACTAGTTATTAGAAAAAAGTCATCTGATTACGTTACTTTTAATGTGTTACCCCCAACACTGAAAATCAAAATGTTCATTTTAAAAGGCATTAATAAAATAAAGCTGCTGTCAGCTGGACAGGGCAAAAATTGGGCTAGTTTTCATTCCTTTTGGGACGGTTGTGGGATGAACATTTTTCTGGGACCTGGCAACCCTGTTTATAGGCTTTTATTACGTTGTTTTCACAGTGCATGAAACTCATCTCAGAAGATAGATAACAAATCAATAAATAACAAATGTAGGTGGATGGCACTAATCATGCTCAAATGTGTGTGTGCAGATATGGCGTGATCATTGTGGGCAATCCCAAGGCTCTGTCCAAGCAGCCCCTGTGGAACCACCTGCTGAACTACTACAAGGAGCAGAAGGTTCTGGTGGAGGGACCGCTAAACAACCTGAGAGAGAGCCTCATGCAGTTCAGCAAACCACGCAAGCTGGTCAACACCATCAACCCTGTGAGTAACACACACATAGTCACATGTCAAGGATTCTTCTTGTTCAGAAATAGTTTTTAAATGCTGGTTCACACACACGGCTGTGCATGCATGCAAATCTGGTTAATTACAATTGGATTTAATAATAAGCAATTACAATATGCATTAGTAGTGTTTCTGTATTAATGCTTTCTTATGCATCTGTAACATTACATGCACCAACAAGTAGCAACTAATTATGTACAAGTTGCAAAATGCTTCTGCTAATAGTGTAAATGTGTGTTTTTAGGGAGCCCGTTTCATGAGTACCGCTATGTATGATGCGAGAGAGGCCATGATTCCTGGATCCGTTTATGATCGCAGCAGCACTGGTAAGAAAACACACAAATATCACATAAATGACATAAATATCATTGCTCGCATCTGAATACACTGCAGTTGCAATGTTATTTTGTTCCAGGGATATTATTGTTAAAGTTAAAAACATAAACAAAAAATAAATAAAATTAATTTAAATTAAGTAGCGTTTGTCATTTGTTTAGTTTCAAAGTACTAAAAATAAATTAACTAAGAAATAAAAATTAAAAACTGTATACAGACACCTTTAAAAAAAAATCAATAAATAAATAAATCAATAAATAAATAAATATATATTAAAATGACAACATTTTTGGATACAATTATATAAAATATAATAAATCTATCAAAAACTATAAGAGTACACTAACGGTCAAACATTTTTGAACAGTAACATTTTTACCTTTTTTCTCTTTCTTTATTTGATCCAAAATACAGCAAAATCAGTAAATTGTAAAATATTTTTACTATTTAAAATAACTGCTTTCTATTTGAATATATTTTAAAATTCTCCAGTCTTCAGTGTCATATGATCCTTTGTTTTTTTTGGGTTTTTTTTTATTATTATTATCAATATTTAAAACCAGTTTGTTTTTTGTTTTTTTCAGGATTCTTTGAATAGAAAAATCCAAAGATCAGCATTTATCTGAAATAAAAAGCTTTTGCAACTTTATACACTATACCATTTAAAAGCTTGGAGTCAGTGTATATATATATATATTTTTTAAGGAAAGAAATAATAGAAATTAATTTTATTTAGCAAGGATGCTTTAATTTGATCAAAAGTGAGGATAAAGACATTTATAATGTTACAAAAGTTTTCTATTTCAGTAAAATGCTGTTCTTCTGAACTTTCTATTCATCAAAGAAACCTGAAAGAAAATTTTACTCGGCTGTTTTCAACACAAGAGCAACAAACCAGCATATTATAATGATTTCTAAAGGATTGTGTGACACTGAAGACTAAAGTAATGATTCTGAAAATTCAGCTTTGAAATCACAAGAATAAATTACATTTTAAAATATATATTCAGATAGAAAGCCATTATTTTAAATGGTAAACATGTTTAAAAATTGTAGTTTTTGCTGTACTTTGGATAGAAAGAAGAGACTTTAAAACAAAAAAATAAACTCTTACAGTTCAAAAACGTTTGACTGGTAGTGTACATTATATTATTATTTTTGTTGTTTCATGATGAACCTAATGAGAAATGTATATTCAATTTGTCATTCCTTGTCTGTCTTTACAGGGCGTCCATCTAATATGTACTTCCAGACCCACGACCAGGTCGGCATGATCGGGACCGGGCCGAACCCGATGGGCTCCTTGAACATCCCCATCCCGTTCAATCTGGTCATGCCACCCATGCCTCCACCTGGCTACCTGGGCCAGGTGAACGGACCTGCTGCTGGTGAGAGAAAACCCCAAAACTCTAAATTATTGTTTCTTTTGAACAAGAATAACATTTATAAGTGGACTTTTTTGAAGCCCTTTAATAAATAATGATAGAAAGAAGCTGAGAATGGAGTGACAAGAGGTGAAGCAGAATTAAATCAGAATCAAATGACTATTTACAGGTCGTGGTGCTCCTAAAGGAAAGACCGGGGGTCGTGGAGGTCGTCAGAGAAACCGTGGCACCGGTAATCATGGCAGCGGGCAGGCTAACATGCCGAACAGCCAGGCCAGTCAGGATCTGGTGTCCCAGCCCTTCTCTCAGGGTCCACTGACCCAGGGCTACATCACCATGAGCCAGCCGTCACAGATGAGCCAGCCTGGACTGTCCCAGCCTGAGCTCTCACAGGTACACATACACACATTTGTCTTAAAGTGACCTTGTTTTGTTAATTCTGTAGTTTTAAATGTTGCTTTTGGTCTGTATTGTGAAACAGGACAGCTACCTGGGTGACGAGTTCAAATCCCAGATGGATGTGGCGCTTTCCCAGGATTCCACCTACCAGGGCGAACGGGCATATCAACATGGTGGAGTGACTGGACTCTCACAGTACTAGAGTGTAAGACGACACCTTTAATATGTGTTTTTTTTTAATAAGAAACTAATATTAATTTTTAGAAAGGATGCATTCAATCGGTCAAAAGTGACTGTAAAGGTATTTGTAATGTTACAAAAGATTTCTATTTCAGATAAAGTTTTTTTTTTTAACTTTCTATTCAAAAATAAAATGTATCAGTTCCCACAAAAACTTTTTTTACTGTACTTTTGATCACATAAATGTAGCTTTGGTGAGCAGGAGAGACTTCTTTCAAAAATATAAAAAAAAATTAATTAATTATCTATATTAAATTATTAAATTAATAATAAATAAAAACTATACTATGACTAAAATTAAATTAAAATCACTGTATATAAAAGGAAATAAATTAAATTAAAACTATATTAAATTATTCAATTAATTATAATTAAAAACTATAAAAACGAAAGATAAACAAAATTACTAAAACTTTAAAATCTTGCCAGACTTTTTTGATCAGTATTGTACATTAATTTGCTCATCTGTTTAGTGTAATTGATGCCTATATAGCCAAGACATCTAAAATGCATCTTAGAGTTTTATGTACTACTACTTTTTTTGTATGCTTACATGAATCACTAAAACTTCGAACTAAAAAGCTATGTAGACATTAAAATAGGGTTAAAATATTATATTAAATTAATAATAAAGTAAAACAAGAATAACTTTAACTAAAATTAAAAAAAATAAGTGAAAACTATATTAAATTAATAAAATCAATAAAAATTAAAGAAAAACAACAAAATTACTAAAACTTTAACTAAAAGTGCATATATCACTAAATATAGAAATAAATTAAAACTATTAAATTAATAAATTCAAAACAATAATAAAATGAAAGAAAAACATAAATGTACTAAAACTTTAACTAAAATTCAATTAAAAACACTAAATAGAACATAAACTATATAGAATTATAAAAGTAGTAATAAATGAAAACTATAAAAAAAAGAAAAACAACAAAATTAATAAAACTAACTAAAATTCAATTAAAATCAGTAAATATAAATGGAAATACATTAAACTAAAACTTAAATTAATTATAATTAAAAACAATAAAAATGTAAGAAAAACAAATTACTGACACTAACTAAAAGTACATTAACTTCACTAAATATAGAAATAAATATATTTAAACTATATTAAATGAATAATAAAGTCAAAACAATAATAAAAATAAAAGAACAAAATTGCTAAAACGAACTAAAATTGCATTAAAATCACTAAATATGGAACAAATAAATTTAATTAAGACTATATTAAATTGTTTATAAATTCAAACTATAAAAATGAAAAACAACAAACTTACAAAAACTTTAACTAAAATTCAATTAAAAACACTAAACATAAAAATAAATGAATTAAATTAAAACTACATTAAATTGATAATGCATTCAAACAATAAAAATGAAAGAAAGGCAACAAAATTACTAAAACCTTAACTAAAAGTACATTAAAATAACTAAATATAGAAATACAAAATCGTTAACTAAAAATCTATCAAAAACACTAAATATAAAATAAAACTATTACATTTGTTTGTTTGTTTTTTTGTTTTAAGTATGGCTTTTTATATTTACAGTAACATCTTTACGTTTTTAATTCCATTTTGCTCATTTGTCAACCTATTTATGAACAAAATGCAAAATTGCTAACGCTGCCATTTTCCTCTTTTCATCTGTCCCCCCGCAGGTTGTTGGAACAGGAGCTAGGCCTGTGCTGAGCTTAGTTCATCAGCATTTTAAATATGGGTAAATAAAAAAAAAGAACAAACATGGATGCCCGTTTACCACTGTTACAACTGAAGCACCATGGTGTGAGAGCAACAGGAGAGAATCAAACCAATCACAGGAAGGGAGTAAAGCTGGACAGGGACGAAAAAAGAGAAACGTGTGAGTGGCGGACGACATCCACCATTCGTTAAGGACGGGGAGGAGAGGTGGGAGACGCAGTGTTAGGAGGAGACCAAACACGAGATCTTCGATCCGCAACTCCGCAACGTGGAGGAGGAGGCTCCTGGAGTGCAAAGGGGCCCTTCCCGGCCTCCTCTCTCTCTCTCGCTCTCTCTCTATCTCTCTCTCTCTCTCTCGCCGGGCTGCAGACGTCAGCCTCAGGCCTCGCCCTGCCAACAGAGACGGAGCCAAGATGAAGTTCTCTTAAAACTACCTGCAAAAACCACGCTTGCTCTGTCGTCTCCACGAGCTGAGAGAGGGGGGTGACGTTATTTCAAGTAATTAATAAACGCTTTTCAAGCAGCTGATTTTTTTCGGGAAAATCGACTTCCCCTCAAAGTTGACATCTGACATTCAGGTTCTACCACCGCACATCTTTTGGGAGAACGGACGCCTGCGGCTAAAGAGTTCTCGCGCTTTGTTTCGTTCGCCTCGGAGCGCCTCGCGTCTCCGGCCCGAGGTGCTAGGACACTCTGAAAGGCCGATTCAACTTTGAGGAACGGTGCCGAATCGAACGGAGGGCCCGTCACATCTCGTCCGCTCTCCGCTTTGGGGTAGAAATGGCTTTGGGATGTTTCTTTTTCCTTTTAAATGTTTTGTCCCCCCTGCCGAAAGGGACCGACGGATCTATCTCTTTCTTATTTTTCCTCTGTTTTAAAATGGTTTTTGTTCAACTAGAATAAAAGCAGTCAAGTAGAAACGCTTGCTTGATTTAGATGTGGCTTCGAAATCGATCCGAACCTGGATTTGTGGGACGTCAGCGTCAGGTGAAACTCCTCCCACTGATATATTCTGTCCAATCAGGTGAAAGCTGCTCATTTGAATCGCTACGATTTGATAGGAGACAGTAGACCTTTCCCACTGCTATATTCTGTCCAATCAGGTGAAACGTGCTCATCTGAATCTCTTCGATTTGATAGGAGACAGTAGACCCCTCCCACTGCTATATTTTGTCCAATCAGGTGAAACCTGCTCATCTGAATCTCTTCAATTTTAATAGGAGACAGTAGACCCCTCCCACTGCTATATTTTGTCCAATCAGGTGAAACGTGCTCATTTAAATCTCTTCAATTTGATAGGAGACAGTAGACCTCTCCCACTACTATATTTTGTCCAATCAGGTGAAACCAGCTCATCTGAATCTCTTCGATTTGATAGGAGACAGTAGAAACCTGCTCATTTGAATCTCTGCGATTTGATAGGAGACAGTAGACCCCTCCCACTACTATATTTTGTCTAATCAGGAGGAAACCTGTTCGTCTGAATCTCTTTGATTTGATAGGAGACGGTAGACCCCTCCCACTGCTATATTCTGTCCAATCAGGACGCAGTCACGTTATCATTGTGCCTGAATCGCTTTAGTTACCCCTCAGAGAAAGCAGAAGGAGATGTGCGCACCTATGCGAAGCACAGACAGGTGAGATTCTCGCTGTTTTTGTGTTTAGGAGGCTCGTCTTGCGCTTTGGCGCTGCTACGATGATCCTAGTGAGAGCGTGCGGTTTTCCGCCGCTGACAGGTGTGTGTGTGTGTGTGTGTGTGTGTGTGTGAATGTGTGTTTGTGTGTGTTTCCAGAATGCCCTCCTTCATTATTATTTGTGCTGTGATAGATTGTAGTTTTGCTTTTCCTCCCTCATTCTAGTTGCTTCCCAACCCCTAGCTCATCTATTTTTATTTCTGAATTCTCAGTGTGGAACTTGCTCGAGTTTATTCGGTTTCGACGGACCCATTCAGAGTTTTACGGCAGCTTTTAACACCTGTTTCCGACCGATGCCAGTCGCCTCAAGTTTGTACTTTTACGTTGGAGTGTTTATACCTTGCTGTTACTCCAAAATTCGCAAGCCTTTTGACTGTTTAATAGTACCTAAATACCACCATTAGCATTTTATAGCATCGAGCACGTTCGTTTTAAGTTCACGTCGGTATTTTTCCTTTTTTTTTTTTTCCCTTCTCTTTAGCCACAAGACAATCATGACTTTTTTCCATGTTAACCTCTTTAACTCATAGTTTAGTTTGAGTTTAGTCACAATTCATCCTTCGAGTGTAAATATCAGTGCTCGGGTTTGATACGACATCAGCCAAATTGTTGCCAATGACAATGAGATGCTAACATCCACAAGGCCAAGGTGATCCACAGCGATGCATTCTGGTTGTTATCGCGTGCGAAGAGACTAGGAAACGCTGCTGCTGCGTAAGTTGCATCAAATTGGACTGAAATGTACGATGCGTTTATATGCTTTAACTCGCAATGAAGAGGAACATTGGAGAAACATCAGGATATGAAGTATACTTCAGGATTTTGTTTTGTGGAAAACGTTTTCACCCCCACAATATGTACTTCTTGTAACGTTACGAATAAATGTTGCTTTCTTTCACCCAATGCCGTTCTCGTTTCTTCGTTGTCTTGTGTGATCTGTAGTAAAACTGAAATATTTACTTTTTTTTTTGACCAGAAATTGAAGTTTGCATCTCACAATTCTGAGTTTACATATCACAGACTTTTTTTTCCCTCTGGATTCTGATTTATTTTTTTGTTTTTTAAAGTGTCTTCTGCTCGCCAAGCCTGCATTTATTTGATCCAAAGTGCAGTAAAATTGTAAAATATTTTTACTATTTAAAATAAAGCTTTCTAGTTGAGTATATTTTAACATGTAATTTATTCCTGATTTCAAAGCTGAATTTTCAGCATCATTACTCCAGTCTTCAGTGTCACATGATCTTTCAGAAATCATTCTAATATTCTGATTCGCTGCTCAAAAAATTTAAGTTCTAATTTTATTTTATTTTATTATTATTTTATTGTATTTTATTTTTTATCATATTACTTGGTGTTACACTTGGTGTTTTTTATTATTATTTATTATTATTTTTTATTGTATTGGTGTTGCACCAAATTAAAGTTCCGTTTTAATTGTATTATTTTTGTTTTAATTTATTTAATTTTATTTTTTTTATTTTTTTTATCATATCACTTGGTGTTACACCAAATTAAAGTTCCATTTTATTTCTTTTTTTATTGTATTACTTGGTGTTGCACCAAATTAAAGTTCTATTTTTATTTACTTTTTTATCGTATTACATGGTGTTACATCAATTTAAAGTTCCATTATTATTTTTTTTTTTAATTTTTATTATTATTTTTTTAGCATATCACTTGGTGTTACACCAAATTAAAGTTCTATTTTTATTTACTTTTTTATCGTATTACATGGTGTTACATCAATTTAAAGTTCCATTATTTTTTTTTTTTTTTTATTATTATTTTTTTAGCATATCACTTGGTGTTGCACCAAATTAAAGTTCTATTTTTATTTACTTTTTTATCGTATTACATGGTGTTACATCAATTTAAAGTTCCATTATTTTTTTTTTTTTTAATTTTTATTATTATTTTTTTAGCATATCACTTGGTGTTACACCAAATTAAAGTTCCATTTACATTTTATTGTATTTTTTTATTTTAGATTTTATTTTTTTTAGCACATTACTTGGTTTTACACCAAATTAAAGATCACTTTTTGTGTGTGTGTTACTTGGTGTTGCACCAAATTAAAGTTCCATTTTTTTTATTTTTATTTATTTTATATTTTATATATTTTATCATATAACTTGGTGTTGCAATAAAATTAAAATAAAATCATTTTATTTTATTATTTTTTATTTTTTTTTAGCATATTACATGGTGTTACACTTGGTGGTTTATTTATTTATTGTATTGGTGTTACACCAAACTAAAGTTCCATTTTTATTTTCTTGTATTTTATTTAATTTTTTTTTTTTTTTAGTTTATTTATATATATATATATATATATATATATTAGTATGGCATTTTAGTATTTTTATTTTATGCATATTTTAAAGCATGTGTTTATGGTTGTGCCTGCACTACAAATAATAATCATTATTATTTTTTATTTTATTTATTTATTGGTGGCTTTTTCATGAATTGAACATTCTGAATTGGCCTAATTTCTTTCAATGTGTGTCCAGAATACTATGAAAATCATTTATCGCTGCCATGGTACAACAATGGTATAATTTGGGGGTAATTTGCTACTGAATGATTGCCATTCACATATAAGAGTGTTTCAAACAACATGGCTTATTTTCATTAAACACTATTACTGTTAGCACTATGTCCAAAAAAACAGGATAACACCATTGTTTTACTGCACTATGTAAGTGAGGAAGGTTCGTGGCGTCTCATTAGGGTTACATCAGCACAAATGTCGGTATGATTAACGGATGTTCACTCTCTAATCACTAGAGGGCGAGCGGCGCCGCAATGATGCCGCGGTTCCGAATCTGTCCGCTGGAGGGCGCGCGCGAGTCTCTTAAAAAAGCCGCCAGCGGCAGCGCTCGAGCACAGAGCGGCGGGAGGCGCGAGCACGGGACATCAAAGCCAAACTGGTTACAAAGTAACAGTCGCGGCGCGTCATCAAAGTCGCTGCGGGAAACATTAGAACGCGGAGTGTGACAGCCGGCGGGTTTTCCCGCGAGTGCGCGTACCTGCTGAACTACGAGCAAAGACAAACACGGGCAAAAGAGGAACTGACACGAGCCCGGTCATCACGTCCAGTTTCTGCGGCTGCTGCTGTTGCATTCGCCTGCTGCCATGCACATATATGCCTTGCTTCGCCTATAGAAACACTCCGGACGCGGATTACAGATCCTTACACTGATCCTTCAGGTTGCTCCAGAACAGGAACAAGAGTTTTGACATCCTGTGTGTTTACAACGACATGGGGTAAGACTTTAACTGAGCTAAACTGAAGCTAGAACAACTTACCAGAGCTCTGCGAAAGAGTTGCTTACTGCAGACATGTTAGATTAAAGACTTTCTGTTGCTCTTGGACAATCTAAAACTGTTTTTATATATCAAAACAGAATATTTATTTATTTATGACAGTGCTACGTTAGGAAACTGTGGAGATAGTCATTGCATATTTGTGTATGACATGCTATAATGCATCTAGCAACATTCCTTTATAGAGATGCATAAAATAAATGATCATTAAATGCTTTTTTTTAAACTTGTATTAAAAGTGACATACAAATACAAAAAAACACACTTTTCCTTATGCATATGTGCATTTTAGCTGGTTCCAATTATATATATAATATATATAAATGATAAATTATATAAGTAATATAATAAAATAAATGTTAAAATTTATATAAAAAAAAAGTTTATATGCTTCAAAACAAATATTTATTTATTTAGGACAGTCCTACGTTAGGAAACTGGAGATAAAAATTGCATATTTGTTTATGACATGCTATAATGCATCAGTTGCATTAAAGAAAATCATCATTATGCATGCATTTTTTTTACTCGTAATAAAAGTGACATGCAAAAAAGCTAAAAGGTGTTTAAACTTCATGGTAATCTAAAAAACACATTTTTCCTTATGCATATGTGCATTTTAACTTCCATTTAACACTTCTAATTCATGCACATGATACAAAATTTCTTTTGTATTTGTCAAATTTAATTATGATAATTTAAAAAAATTATGGCTTTTTGACTTCACTGACATGTTCTTAATCCATATTACTTGGTGTTACGCCAAATTAATTTGTGTTTTTTTTTTTGGCTATTTTTAATTAATAAATTAAAATAAATGTTAACATTTAATTATTAAAAAAGAAAAAAATAGTTTATGCCTTAAAACAAATATTTATACATATTTGTGTATGACATGCTATAAAGCATCTAAGCAACATTCTTTTATACAGTTGCATAAAATAAATTATTATACATGCATTTTTTTGTACTTAACTATATTGCATGTATTAAAAGTGACATGCTAAAAAGTGATTAAACTTCATGGTGATCTAAAAACACTTCATTAATCATATGTGCATTTTAACTCGCATTTAACATTTCTAATTCATGCACATGATACTACAATTCTTTGTATTTGTGAAATTTAATTAATAATGATAATACAAATTATATATATATATATATATATATATATATATATATATATATATATATATATATATAATGTGTATTTGTAAAAAAAAAATATTTTGTAATTTTTTTTGCTTTTTTTTGCTTTTGGCTATTTTTAATTAATAAATTTAAATAAATGTTAAAATTTAATTATTAAATATAAGCATATTTGTGTATGACATGCTATAATGCATCAGTTGCATTAAAAAAAATCATCATTATACTTGCATTTTTTTTACTCATTATGAAAGTGACATGCAAAAAAGCTAAAAGGTGATTAAAATTCATGCTGATCTAAAAAAAATGTTTTTCCTTATGCATATGTGCATTTTAGCTCATTTAAATCTTGATGTAGAAAATCTAGTTCATGCACATGATACTAAATGTCTTTGTATTTCTCGTTATTAAATAAAAATAATTGCATAAATACATTTTATTTAATAAAACTAATTGATATGTATATTTAATAATTATTTGCATGTTTTGAATTTAGGTATAGATGCTTAGGTTTTGTTTAATGAGATTCTTTCATGATCAAGACCATTAAAAGCATTCATTTAAACAGTCTAAATTCTTGTTAAGAAATGATAGTGCATTATTTAGTAAGATGTGAGAATGTTTGCATCCTTTAAATGGACTGGACTGAGTTTGCTAACATCATCCACGACCTTGACCCAAATATGTCATTAATGTATATATAAATGATCTGTTCCGATGGATGTTTTTGCTTATTTTTTTTCTTTCTCTCGTTTCTAATGGCAGAAAAAGACCCTCATCTGTCTAGTAAGAATGTTTCCGTTGCACAGAGAGAGGTAAGTCATGATTTAATGTCTTTTCAGATCCTGAGACCACTGATTGAGGTGTTTTTAAAATAAATAAACTGATATTCAAGATACATCTGATTAATTGATCCATTTTAAAGACACTTGCTAACAACAGTTTTGCAGAATGTCCTGGCAACCCATATTTTAATTAATAAATAAAAATTTAATTAATAAAAAATACATTTTAATTTGTATTATTATTAGTTATTTAATTACTATTTTGCAGTGTTGCAAAGTAAATATCATTTAAGTTAATTTTAATATAATATGAACTTAAAATGTATGCAATTTTGTTAATGTCTCATTATTCATTATTAGTAGCCATAAAAATGTTTGTTACTAACAAAATCCACATTAAATTGAATACAATTTAATAAAAAAACTTACTGATTATTTTGAGTAATTTTACAGAATTAGTAGCCCATATATATTTATTTAATTAATAAAAAATAAATACATTTTAAATATCATATGTTCTTTTTAATATCATATAAACTTAATTTATACACTTTTGTGTCTCATTATTCATTATTAGTAACTAAAACTAAAGCCATAAAAATAAAAGTAAAATGTCAAATTTAATTAATATTTTTTTTTACATTTTTCATACATTTTGATTATTTTTTTATTATTAATTGTTTATTTTGCAATGTTGCAAAGTGAATATTGTATCAATTAATTTTAATATCATATAAACTTAAAATGTATGCCATCTTGTGTCTCATTATTCATTATTAGTAACTAAAACTAAAGCCATAAAAATAAAACTAAAATGTAAAATTTAATTATTATTATTATTATTTTTACATTTTTGATAAATTTAGATTATTTTTTTAATTATTTATTGTTTATTATTTTGCAATGTTGCAAAGTGAATATTGTATCAATTAATTTTAATATCATATTAACTTAAAATGTATGCCATTTTGTGTCTCATTATTCATTATTAAGTAACTAAAACTAAAGCCATAAAAATAAAACTAAAATGTAAAATTTAATTAATATTTTTTTTTACATTTTTGATAAATTTTGATTATTTACTGTTTATTATTTTGCAATGTTGCAAAGTGAATATTGTATCAATTAATTTTAATATCATATTAACTTAAAATGTATGCAATTGTGTCTCATTATTCATTATTAGTAACTAAAACTAAAGCCATAAAAATGTTACTAATAAAATCCACATTAAATTAAATTTTAAAAAATAATTTGTACTAATGTACTAAAATAACTGAAATAAAAATAAATAAAATAATATTAATAAAAACAAAACAGACATATAAAAATAAACTAATAAAATTACAAAAACGCAACAAAATTACTAAAGCTTTCAAAGTAGGAAAATATAAAAATAAAAATGGTCTAAAAAAAAAACGTAGTATGTCAATGGTACTAAAATAAAACTGATGCACTTCAAGCAAGTCACCTTTATTTTTATAGCGTTTTATATAATGCCAATTGTTGTAAAGCAGCACTGAGAAATGCACTTACAAAATCACTTTGTGAAATGTACAAAGCACCTGTTTTTCATAGAATGACCCATTTATGCTGCTTTTAGCCGGACATATTATGCAGGAATTATAGCTGCATAGACAAAGAGAGATTTCTTCTGGTACTCTATTAATCTCTAAAGAGAAGTGACACTCGACGTGAAAAAAGGTTGTGGGATATTGTTTATGAAGCAGCCAGTATTGTTTATTTTTCAGTTGCCATGGCGACCGTAGAATATGGTGTGTTCTGCGGCGTCTCAAGTGTCCGTCTGAGTTTGCTGGATGCTTTAGAGATGATCATAAAGCTGTTTTGACCTTCAGGAGGCCTGGAACGGGTTAAAATCGGTGGAGTAGTGCTGCTGCAGTTAATTAGTTCAGCGGCGGTAAGGTGTGCTGCTGTCGGGTCAGAACACGCCTGGCCTAATTTCTACATTCTAACTTGCTGGATTGTCCTTCAAATGATCCCTCTTTGTTTTAAAGGCATAGTTCACCTAAAAAAATGCTGAAATCTCATCATCTTTAGGCCATCCGAGATCTAGGTGAGTTTGTTTCTTTGTCAGAATTGGAAAAATGTAGCATTGCATCACTTGCTCACCAATGGAAGCGAATGGGTGCCGTCGGAATGAGAGTCCAAACAGCTGATAAAAACATCACATTAATCCACAAGCACTCCAGTTCATCAGTTAACATCTTGAAAAGCTAAAAAGCTGCATGTTTGGAAGAAACAAATCTATCATTAAGACATTTTTGACTAAAACACAAGACCGTTATTCATAACACTTCCTCTGGTGGAAAAGTGGTCTGGTTTGAATCAGGAGGGAAATGCAAGCCAAAGCAGAGTTGATTTTGATGTGAGAGACAACAGGAGATGGACCTTTTCACTGAAGGAAGTGTTATTATAGATGTTGGACAGTGTTGGAAAGTAAATATTGTATTATATTTTAAATTATTTGTAACTAATGCTAAAGCCATAAAAAATGTTTGTTACTAATAAAAGTCCACGCTGAATTAAATAAAAATGTAAAAAATGTACTGATTATTTTAAGTAACTTCCTAACATTCATTGTTACCTTTAAACCGATTTGCTAAAATAACTGAAATAAGTTTATAAAAAAAATAAATAAAAAAAATAAAGTTAAATTTATGAAAACGATATAGACATGTTAAAAAAACAAATAAACAATTACAAAAAAAAAAAGATTTTTCTTAAATGGTTAATAACTTTTAAACCAATTTACTAAAATAACTGAAATAAAAATGTATTAAAATAAAATAAATTAAATTAAATTAATAAAGTAAAATTTATAAAAACTATATAGGCATATTTAAAAATAATAAATAAAATTACAAAAACACATAACAACAGTACAAAAAAAGGTATTTTTCTTAAATGGTTAATAACTTTTAAACCAATTTACTAAAATACCTGAAATAAAAATGAATTAAAATAAAATAAATTAAATTAAATGGATAAAGTAAAATTTATAAAAACTATATAGACGTATTAAAAAAACAAATGAAATTACAAAAACACATAACAAAATTACAAAAAAAAAAAAGAGTATTTTTCTTAAATGGTTAATAACCTTTAAACCAATTTACTAAAATAACTGAAATGATTTTTTTTAATAAAATAAAATACAATAAATAAAATTAATAAAGTAAAATTTATAAAATCTATATAGACGTATTAAAAAAATTACAAAAACACATAATAACATTACAAAAAAAGAGTATTTTTCTTAAATCGTTAATAACTTTTAAACTGATTTACAAAAATAACTGAAATAAAAATAAAATTAAATAAATAAAATAGTAACTAAAGCTAAAGACATAAAAAAGTTTTATCATTAATTTTTATCTTTAAGCCAATTTACTAAAATAACTGAAATAAAAAATGATTTAAAAAATGTATAAATAAAATAAAAGTATTAAAATAAAATTTATATACACTATATAGACAAAAAACTAATAAAATTACAAAAACGCACCACAAAATGACTAAAACTTGAAAAGTAAAACAGAAAATAAAAATAAAAACTAACTCAAAATGTGTGATCCTGGACCACAAAACCAGTCGTAAGGGTCAATTCTTCGAATTGACATTTATACATCATCTGAAAGCTGAATAAATAAGAAACAAATCCACCATTAAGATGTTTTTAACTAAAATACACATTCATGATCCATAATAACGGTTCCTCCAGTGAAAAAGTGGTCTGGTCTGAATCAGGAGAGAAATACAAGCCAAAACAGTCCAAAACAGAGTGGATTTTGATGTGAGAGACAACAGGAGATCGACTTCTTCAATGAAGGAAGTGTTATTATAGATTATGTTGCAAAGTAAATATTATATAATATCAGCCAGCTTGAAAAGTGGAAAACATTTTAAGATTATTATAAATTATTAGTAACTAAAGCTAAAGTGAAAAATGTTTGTTACTAATAAAAATCCACATTAAATAAATAAAAAAAAATACTGATTATTTTAAGTAACTTTTATCATTAATATTTATCTTTAAGCCAATTAACTAAAATAACTGAAATTAAAAAAAGATTTAAAAAATGTATAAATAAAATAACATTAATAAAGTAAAATGTATAAAAACTTTATAGACATAATTTTTTTATTATTTTTTTTTTTTTACAAAAACACAC
Source organism: Cirrhinus molitorella (assembly GCA_033026305.1). Taxonomy (NCBI): domain Eukaryota; kingdom Metazoa; phylum Chordata; class Actinopteri; order Cypriniformes; family Cyprinidae; genus Cirrhinus; species Cirrhinus molitorella. The sequence goes on along the minus strand of CM065124.1, from coordinate 3,156,428 downwards.
AACAAAATGACTAAAACTTAAAAAGTAAATCAGAAAATATACTAACTCAAAATATGTGACCCTGGACCATAAAACCAGTCATAAGGGAATTTTTTTTTTTTTTTTTTTTTGATTTATACATCATATGAAAGCTGAATAAATAGGAAACAAATCATTAAGACGTTTTTAATTAAAATACAGGTCCATAATCCATAATAACGTTTCCTTAAGTGAAAAGTTGTCTGGTCTGAATCAGGAGAGAAATCTGCACAGATCAAACACCATTTGCAAGCCAAAACAGAGTGGATTTTGGACTTTTTCAGTGAAAGAAGTATTATTATATTATGGGATCATATTTTTGACCAAAAATGATGGTTTAATATGGTTTAAAGCCGTTTCTTACAAACATGAAGCTTTTGTCTTCTCAAGATGTTAACTGATGGACTGGAGTGGTGTGGATTACTTGTGTATACAGTGATGTTTTTATCAGCTGTTTGGACTCGCATTCTGACGGCACCCATTCACATCCATTGGTGAGCAAGTGATGCAATGCTACATTTCTCCAAATCTCATGAGGAAACTCATCTACATCTACATTTTTTTTAAGCTGATTATCATTTTTGAGTCAACTATTCTTTTAGTTTTCAACATATGGAAGCACATCTCCATCTTAGGTGAGCACAGGGAAAGATTTCAAGCGCTATGTATGATTTAGTGTCTTTTCTGTACATCCTACATATGGAATAAAAATGCAGCATGAGGTTAATTTCTCGGTAACAATTCCTAGTAATTGCCTCATTACATAAACGAATCTGGAAAAAGGCAATTAGAGCAGAAATGCAAATGGACAGCTTGAGGCTTCAGCGATCTCTAAACACACACACACACACACACACACACACACACACACTCCAGTGTAGAATATAACAGTGAACAGCTAATGGTCTCCTGGCCGTGGGATGTGTGTTTATGTGGTACGGAGGTTACTTCTGGTTAACACACATTTGTTTTTCTCAGGTTAACATGAAGTTGCATTTAGAACCCATTTTATTGTCGTTATGTGATGCGTTTCCAGGTGAATCAGAATATTTAATGATTCTGTTCATCAGGAATCTATGTAATGGTGTAAAGTGCATCTATACAGTGTGGGTTTGACAACATTTGTCATTTTTGAAGCTTCGTCTGCTTACCAAGGCTGCATTTATTTGATAAGAAACACAGTAAAATTCTAAAATATATTTAGAAATGTAAAATAACTCTTTTCTTTGTGAATATATAATATACAAGTGAAATTGATTTGTGTGATCAAAGCTGCATTTTCAGCATCATTATTTCAGTCTTCAGTGTCACATGATCCTTTAGAAATAATTCTAATATGCTAATTTCCTGTATGTATTTGATCAGAAATACTGTAAAAATGTGAAATAGTATTATACTTTAAAATAGCTGTTGTCTATGTGAATATCTGTTAAAATGTAATTAATTGCTATTGTCAAAGCTGCATTTTCAGCATCATTACTCCAGTCTTCAATGTCCCAAGATCCTTTAAAAATCATTCTAATATGCTGTATTTATTTCATCAAAAATACTGTAAAGATGTTAAATATTATTAGAATTTAAAATAGCTGTTGTCTATGTAAATATATGCTAAAATATATATATATTTTTGATCAAACTGTATTTTCAGCGTCATTAATCTAGTCTTCGGTGTCACATTATCCATCAGAAATCATTCTAATATGCTAATTTGCTGTATTTATTTATTTAAAAATATATATATATATAATTTAAAATAGCTGTTGTCTATGTGAATATATGCTAAAATACATTTTATTTCTGTGATCAAAGCTACGTTTTCAGCATCATTCTCCGGAGTTCAGTGTCACATGATCCTTCAGAAATCATTCTAATATGCTAATTTGCTGTATTTATTTAATAACAAATACTGTAAAAATGTGATATAATATTACAAATTAAAATAGCTGTTGTCTATGTGAATATATGGTAAAATAGAATTTGTTTCTGTGATCAAAGCTATATTTTCAGCATCATTACTCCAGTCTTCAGTTTCACATGATCCTTCAGAAATCATTCTAGTATGCTAATTTGCTGTATTTATTTAATCAAAAATACTGAAAAAATGTGAAATATTGTTATAATTTAAAATAGCTGGTGTCTTTGTAAATATATGCTAAAATATATTTTATTTCTGTGATCAAAGCTGAATTTTCAGCATCATTACGCTAGCCTTCAGTGTCACATGATCCTTCAGAAATCATTTTAATAAGCTGATTTGCTGTATTTATTTAATCACAAGTACTGTAAAACACTGAAATAGTATTATAATTTAAAATATCTGTTGTCTCTGTGAGTAAATGCTAAAATATATTTTATTGCATCATTACTCCAGCCTTCAGTGTCACATAATCCTTTAGAAATCATTCTAATAAGCTGTATTTGTTTGATCAAAAATACTGTAAAAATGTGAAATAATATTAGAAATTAAAATAGCTGTTGTCTATGTGATTAGATGCCAAAATATAATTTATTTCTGTGATCAATGCTATATTTTCAGCATCATACTCCGGTCTTCAGTTTCAGATGATCTTTCAGAAATCATTCTAATATGCTAATTTGATGTATTTAATTAAAAATACTGAATACTAAAAAAATACTAAATTGCTGCTCAAAAATAATTTATGATTATTATCAATGTTGAAAACAGTTTTGCTGCCCAATATTTTTTGTGGAAACTGTAATACATTTTATTTTTCAGGATTTTTGATGAATAGAAAGTTTAAAACAGCATTTATTTGAAATAATTTTTTTTTTCTTTTTTTTTTAACACTTTTGATTAGTCTAAAGTATTGCATTAATTAAAAAAATGTTACTGACCCTACGCTTTTGAACAGTAGCATAGTGTAACAATAATGCTCAAGATTCATTATAGGAAAGTAGAGTATAGTTGTGTTCCAGAATGAAACTGTGTCTGATCTGCAACACATTTGTTGAAGCATTACGAACCGCATGGACAAATTCCAAATGAAGGTTTGAGATGTGTGTTGTTTGGTTGAGGTTGATCTGGCGCTCTGTGCGGTTGGTTTCCCGCTGAAAGTCATTAACGGCGGTCGATGTCTTGCGCTGGATAGTTTACAGGCTCTTGGCTCGTTACTGGGCTCCTCGCAATCAGCTCAGGCTCAGGGTGAGTAATTGACAGATGAAGGAGCAGCGCTGATCACAGCGGCCCGTCAGGGGGATCAGTGGCGAGCGAAGCCAGGAGACTTACCCCATGGAATTCTGGGAATTCAGGCCAGGCTATAAGGAGCGAGGTGGCGTCCGTAAGACTGAAACTGATCTCAGCACCTTGGCTGGCATAATCCAGTTGCTGATCGGAGTGTGTGTGTGTGTGTGTGTGTGTGTGTGTGTGTGTGTGTGTGTGTGTGTGTTTTTTGCAGAAGCAATAGAGAGATACTATAGTTATATAGCTAAAAAATCATCAGCCTCTGGGTTTAATATTTATGGATTTGCTCTGAAATGCAAATAATTCTACTCTCTTTTTCTTTTTTTATGAAGTTAGCAGATGCTTTTATTCAAAGCAACTTATGAAATAGGAACAAAAGCAATTTGTCAAAGAGCAACGATATTCATAATGTGCAATCGCAGGTTTATTAGATAGATCGATTATGCTATTTTAAATTATTTTTTAAACTTTAAAAAATAAAAATAAAAATAGAAATGAACATTTACCTAACCTTGATGATAATTAGAATTTTTTAGTTGAAACATTTCCTATTTTTTGTGTATTTAGAATTTTTCAATTGAAACTTTTCCAGTTTAAAAATAATTAGAATTTTTGAATAGATTTTTTTTTTTAAATCATACTTCTCCAATTTAAATGTAATTTGAATTTTTTAATTTAAACTTTTCCAATTAAAATGTAATTTAATTTTTTTTTTTTACTTTTCCAGTAAATATAATTAGATTTTTTTTCATAGAATTTTTTGATTGAAACCTTTCCTATTTATAAAATTTAGAATTTAGTTTTTTCAATTGAAACATTTCCAATTTATATGTAATTAGACATTTTTGGGTTGACACTTTTCCAGTTTAATTTTAATTTTTTGAATTGAAACTTTTCTAGTTTAAATATAATTTAAAAATTTTAATAGATTTTTCTTTAATTGAAACTTCTCCAATTTAAATGTAATTAGAATTTTTGAATTGAAAATTTTCCAATTTAAATGTAATTTTATTTTTTTAGAATTGAACCTTTTCCAGTTTAAATATAATTAGAATTTTTTAAATAGAATTTTTAAATTGAAACTTCTCCCATTTAAGTGTATTTTTAAAATTTCAGTTTATTATTATTAATTTTTTTTTGTAATTTGAAACTGGAGAAGTTTCAAATTCAAAAATTCAAATTACATGTAAATTGGAGAAATTTAAATGTAATTTTTGAATTGAAACTTTTCCAGTTTAAATATAATTAGAATTTTTGTTTTTTTTAATTGAAACTTCTCCAATTGAAATGTAATTAGAATTTTTGCACGGTATTTTTTTAATTGAAATTTAAATTCTCACTTTAATTTTTATTTATATATATATATAGAAAGAGAGAGAGAGAGACTTTGGAGTCAGTAATATAATTGAAATAAATACTTTTATTAAGCAAGGATACATTCAACTGATTCATCTGTGAATCCTGAAAAATTAAATGTATCACAGTTTCCACAAAAATATTGGGCAGCACAACTATTTTCAACACTGATAATAAAATGTTTCTTGAGCAGCAAATCAGCATATTCAAATGATTTCTGAGGGATCATGTGACACTGAAGTAATGATGCTGAAAATTCAGATTTCATCACAGAAATAAATTACATTTTAACATTATATTCTGTATTAGACTATATAACACTATACGCTATTTTAAATTGTAATAATATTCAGAATTTTTACTGTTTTTACTGTATTTTTAATCAAATAAATGCAGCCTTGGTGAGCAGTTAGAGACTTTTCTCAAAAATCTTACCAACCCCAAACTTTTTAATAGTGTATATATTTAATTTAAAAATTCATACAGGTAAAAAAAAAAAAAAAACACATTATTTTTGTGAAGTGGTTAAATATAGTTTTTCCAATGGAGGGGCTAATATATGTGATTAAATACAGTTAAATAGCAAATGTGTTGAACAAAAGTCCCTCAAAAAAAGTATTTGAAAAGAGAAAATGTGCATGATTTATTCCCAGGACTGCTGATATATGTTTGTAGTGACAAAGCAAGTGTGCAGAATAATGCTCAAAATAGCCAAATAGCCAGTTATATTGAACACTTATTTTATATTTCCCTTCATTCAAAGGCTGTGACGTGCAAAGCTCTGTGAAAGACATGCTGGTCTGTAGGAGCTGGTGGTTTGAGTTTGGTGCTGAATGGATCGCTTCATGCTGACTTCATTTCTCACGTCTGCTCTCAGCATGCATTTCATCTACAATCAGAAAAACACCATTCACTCATGACTCACTGGCTGTTTGGTAATGAATGACACGCTGAAGGGAGAATAATGAAAGCTTTCCTCAAATGAGCTCCAAGACCGTTTCAACTTTTACTGTGGTCACAAACCTCACTTTTAGACATTGTTCATTCTTATTCTCCAATGACTCAGTGGGCAAAAACGCCAGCAAATGTTAGATTTATGAGCTACGGATGTCTCATAATGTGACCGACAGATGCGATCTGGATGGTAATGGTCATATCGGTGTTCATTTCTGGAAAGGGCAAGATAGGAAAAGGATCTTCTTTCCGCTCTTCCTGCTCGTGATGTATTGCATTAAGATTATTCGTTTTACGTTTCTGAAATCCAATCCTTCCAGATCCTCTTCCTGATTTCATTGTCTGTTTCACACAGTGATCTGGTCAAGTATTCATCTGCTTTTATAATGTTTATTCCTTGATTCTATTGAGTTTTATGTTTGTTTACTGTGTAGTTTTGATATCCTTATTAGTATTTATTCATTTATTCGTTTCAAAAACAAAGAAACAAAAAAGAAGAGATACAAAAATTAGGCATTATGTGTGACCCTGGACCACAAAACCACTTTTTTTATCTGAATGCTAAATAAATAAGGTTTATATTGACATATGATAAAACTATTTGAAAATCTGTAATCTGAGGGTGCAAAAAAATCTAAATATTGTGAAAATCGCCTTTAAAGTTGTTCAGATGAAGTTCTTAGCAATGCAAAAATTAAGTTTGGATATATTTACGGTAGAAAATGTACAAAATATCTTCATGGAACATGATATTTACCTAATATCCTAATGATTTTGGCATAATTGATCATTTTGAGCCATGCAATGTATTTTTGGCTATTGCTATAAATTAGTGCTGTCAAACGAATAATTGTGATTAATCGCATCCAAAATAAAAGTTTATGTTTACATACTATATATTTGTGTACTGTGTATATTTATTATGTATGTATAAATACACACACACACACACATGGATGTATATATTAAGGAAAAATATTTTAGATTTATATCTAAAACATTTATATTTATTTATAATCTAAATTGTATACAGGTATAAATGTATATACATATAAATATTTAGTTTTAATATATACTGTATGTGTGTGTATTTATATGTACATAAGAAATATACAAAGTAAACACACATAGTAGTACATGTAAACATAAACTTTTATTTTGGATGCGATTAATCATTTGACAGCCCTACTATAAATATACCTGTGCTATTTAAGACTGGTTTTGTGCTCCAGGGTCACATAAAATTAAATATGCATGCATTTTGCATACATTTCCAGAACAGATATCTGAATATTGGATAAACCTAGGTTCAAAATTATGTTACATTTTTCATTTTCTCTGTTTAATTTAGGGTTATATATATATTTTTAATAATGACCATATGTCCAGAAGTTAAAAACGAAGCTGTCAGAGTTGTTTTGAACTCGTAAACATCCATCACACACAGTTTGACCATAGCGTTTCAGCTGCCATGATGTGTTATGTACGCTATCGGTTCATTTCTTTGATCGTTCACAGCTTATTCCACTCTCGTTATCGTCATTTGTTCATTACAGCACTGACTGCGTTGAACTTCAGCTACAGGCTTTTAAAATGCTAAACGACATGCTCTAGGGCTTTTATTAGGGCTGCAATAACTAATTGAAGCTACAGTTTAATTATACAGTTAATTGTTGAAATAATCAACAGATTACCAGAGTAGTCAATATATAGTCCAGTCAAAAGTTTGGACGCATAAGTCTCTTATGCTCATCAAGGCTGCATTTATTTGATTAAAAAAAAAAAAACAGAAAAATAAACTGTAATATTGCAGAATGTTATTACAATATAAAATAATGTTTTTTATTTTAATATACTTTAAAATATAATTTATTCCTGTGATGCACAGCTGATTTACTCCAGTCTTAAGTGTCACTTGATCCTTCAGAAATCATTCTAATATGCTGATTTATTATTAGATTTATCAATGTTGGAAACAGTTGTGCTGCCAAAGATTTTTCGCAACCTGTGATTCTTTTTACAGGATTCTTTGATTAATAATAAGTTATAAAGAACAGCATTTATTCAAAATATAAATCTTTTCTAACAATGTAAATCTATGCTATCACTTTTTATTAATTTAACACATCCTTGGTGAATAAAAGTATTCATTTCTTTCAAAAAAATAAAGAATAAAAATTTACTGACCCCAAACGTTTGAACAGTAGTGTATATTGTTAGAAAACCTTTTTATTTTAAATAAATGCTGTTCTTTTTAACCTTTTATTGATCAGAAAATCCTGAAAAAAGTATCAGGTTCCAAAAAAAATTGTTTCCAGCACTGATAATAAATCAGCATATTAGAATGATTTTTGAAGGATCATGTGACACTGAAGACTGGAGTAATGATTCAGGAAATTCAATTTTAATAACAGATATAAATTACATTTTAATGTATATTAATATAGAAAAACATTGATTTACGTTGTAATAATATTTCACAATATTACTTTTTTTTTCTGTATTTTTGATCAAGTGAAAACAGCCTTGAGAAGCATAAGAAACTTCTTTAAAACACATTACATTACATTTGACTGGTAGTGTGAATGTGTATATATATAATATACACACTGCAGCTCAAAAGTTTGGGATAAGTAAAATTTTTAATGTCACTTATTCTCGTCAAATTTCTATTTATTTGATCAAAAATACAGGAAAAAGGAATATTGCAAATATACTCTTCATATATATATATATATATATATATGAAGAGTTCAGATGCAAAACCAGCTAAAAGCCATCTCGGTCAAAAATGAGATAATGATACTGAGTGAATGCTCTAGACACATATTATACATCCATCAAATACCTTTACTTTAAACTCACTAAAATCCCACCCTCAGCCCAAATCTAAAACATTTCTTCTCTTTTTGTTTCGTGTTTATCAACATTTCTGAATCTTGGTTTATTTCCAGGTCTACATTTTAAATCTCAATTTCTCAGTTTGCATGTCACTCTCCAAAGCTGATCTGAATTCAGGTGTGTTATTGTGTTGTTTTCTGAACAGACGCTCATGTCGTGTGTGTTTGTGTGTGTCACAGGGAACAGCCCATCTTCAGCACTCGAGCTCATGTGTTCCAGATCGATCCCGCCACCAAACGCAACTGGATCCCGGCCAGCAAACATGCGGTCACCGTCTCCTTCTTCTACGACGGCAACAGACACGCCTACCGTATCATCAGCGTTGGCGGGACCAAGGTGAGCGGCTTTTCCTCCGGTTTAAAGCCCGTTTGCTCCGCTGAGCAGGCTGGAAAACTGAGCAACCCGGTGTATTTTGTAGGATGCATAGTGACAAATAAGAACAACTTTTTGAAGCTTAAATGCAAACATCAGTAGCTAAATGTTGGCTAAATGAACTATGGTCACATGACATCAATAAGCTTCTGACTGCTTTGTCCTTATTTACAGTGTGATTGTAAACACAGTGAGGCTGTGAATGTGAGTTTACCTGTTAATAATGATTATGTTTAATGTCCCCGACAACACTGTAGCCCTATTTAGATGTTAGCAAATGCCTTTTTCAAGACAAGTTAATAGCTTTAAAACATTGTGGGAAACTGTATTGCACTTAAAAGAGAAGTTCACTTCCAGAACAAAAATTTACAGATGATTTACTTACCCCCTTCGTCATCCAAGATGTTCATGCCTTTCTTTCTTCAGTCGTAAAGGAATTGTTTTTCTCTCCATATAGTGGACTTCTATGGTACCCTGAGTTTTAACTTCCAAAATGCAGTTTAAATGAAGCTTCAAAGGGCTCTAAACGATCCCAGCCGAGGAAGAAGGGTCTTATCTAGCGAAACAATCAGTTATTTTCTAAAGAACTTACAATTTATATACGTTTTAACTAGGGCTGTCAGTTTAACGTGTTAACTTAATTAATTAGTTATGACAAATAACGCGATTTTTTGCTCAAATTTGCAGAGAACAAATTTTGAATCCATAGCAGAATTGTTGCGCATCTACAACCAACATAGTTTTGTTTAGTTTTGTTTTGAACGCAGTGTGAACCAATGATTCAGAGAGCCATTTACTTAATTCCTGAATGAATCAGCCGTTTGAACGAATCAAAGACTTTTACCGCCACCTGCTGGCAGATTTAGTTTCTTATTTAGAGTATCATTTGATAAAAAATAATAATAATAATAAAATAAAGAAGAAGAAGAAGAAAAGTAAAAACATTAAACCAAACATTTTTAAATTCTGTCATCATTTACTCGCCCTCATGTCGTTTCAAACCTTTCTTTTGTGGAACATGAAAGGTATTTTAAAACTGTTGGTAACAAAGCTGTTTTGGTTACCAATGATGACTTGCATTGTATTAAAAAAAATACTGAGAAAAAAAATACTTGTCTTCTTTTCCATTGTTTACATTAGGCACACTAAGTGTTTATGTGTAATTCTATTTTGAATCAAATCAAATACAATTAAACAAATTATTTCTTGCTGAAGCTACTTTTTGTAATGTCTGTTTAATGCTTTACACAACAATGACTTTATATTGTCTTTTGGGATAAATTTCTCAGCCAGATTTGATGTGCGATTAATTTGCAATTAATTAATCGAAACGAAATCGTAATTAATTAGATTAAAAATTTTAATCGACTGACAGCACTAGTTTTAACCTCAAACGCTCGTCTTGTCTAGCTCTGCATATACTCTGTGTATTCCGGTTCAAGACAGTTAGGGTACTTCAACTTTAAAATCGTCCTTAAATCGCTATTTTGCCTTTTTTTTTTTTTGTAAAGAGCGTTTCATCTTCTTTGCATGTTCACTTTGTAAACACTGGGTCGGTACTTCTGCAGCGATGTACGACGATTTTGAAGTTGGAGGAGAAAATGAGATGGGAGTTTTTCGACATACCCTAACTGTTCAAAAGTTTACATACACTTGATTCTTAATACTGTTACTGAATGACCCACAGCTATTTTTTGGTTTAGTGATAGTTGTTCATGAGTCCCTTGTTTGTCCTGAACAGTTAAACTGCCTGCTGTTCTTTAGTTTCCACAAATTATTTGGTTTTTCAGCATTTTTGTGTATTTGAACGCTTTCAATGACTGTATGATTTTGAGATTCATCTTTTCACACTGAGGACAACTGAGGGACTCATTTGCAACTATTACAGAAGTTTCAAACACTCACTGATGCTCCAGGAGGAAACAAGATGCATTAAGAGGGAATTGGAGGATCATGGTAAATTTAACTTATCTTGTCTTCTGGGAAACAAAGTATATTCTGTAGCCTCTTAAGGAACCAAAAAAATTACATTTAGGGAAAATCTTCTTTGCATGTTCACACTGGGGTGGTACTTCTGCAGCGAATTACAACGATTTTGAATTTGGATGAGAAAATGAGATGGGAGTTTTTCGACATAACCTAACTATTTTGAACCAGAATACACAGACAAGACAAGCACTTGAGGTTAAAAAGTATATAAATTGTAACTTTTTTTAGAACATAACTGATTGTTCCGCTAGATAAGACCTTTTTGCCTCGGCTGGAATCATTTTGAGCCCTTTGAAGCTGCATTTTGGACGTTCAAACTTGCGGCCACCATAGCAGTCCACTATATGGAGAGAAATCCTGAAATGATTTCCTCAAAAACATAATTTCTTTACATAAACATCTTGGATGACAAGGGGTGAGTAAATTATCTGTAAATTTTTATGGAAGTGAACTTCTCCTTTAATATCTTCTAGTTGCTCATTGCATGTTTTGTCAAATGTGTGTCATCATGCTGTTCAATGCATGTTGCACGTACTGCACACTAGCAGAGTGCTGTAGGTTTTGCAAAAAGACTCTCGTGGTTACAATCAGCGCAGCATGCCAGGAAACCCATCCGACTGCAGCTGCGTAACGCAATAAACATCTCTGTCAGCTACAAGCTTTCAAATGGTGATCATTGAGTCGATGTGATTAGAGGCGGAACGAAATACTCCCCACGAGAGGATTTACATTGAAGTGAAGGTTAATGTCTCAACACCTGATATCGGAGCGAACGAGAGTCGAGTGCAGGAAAAACTCCCCGCATCGGTGCGGAGCTGCATGACTTGCATCCTGTCGGGTTAATCGATACTCGTTGATGGAGCGAATCAGAGCTGTCTAACCCGCTCAACCAGAGACGCTGATCGAAGAGGGAAGACAGCAGCTCACAGACGACCTTGAGTTGTTACGATAGTAACTGATAGAGAAACAGTTTGCAGATTGTTCTGGTCAAGCACTGCCCACTTAGAGAGAACGTCTGATTGACAGATGAAGTGACCAATGACAGCTTGTTTTGCTTTTATGAGCTCTTCAGGTTCATGTGGAAGCTTTTTCCTCCACCTGTTAAAAAAGAACAATTTTTGACTATTTTTCTCATAGAACTGCGAGATCCGAAAAATTGATTTCTTGCCATTCTAAGTTTATATCTCGTCATTCTGAGTTTATATCTCAAAATTTGGTCTTTTCTTCTCAGAATAGCCAGTTTATACAGTTGAGGTCAAAAGTTTACACCCCCTTTTCAGAATCTGCTAAATGTTAATTATTTTAGCAAAATAAGAGGGATCATACAAAATGCATGTCATTGTTTATTTAGTATTGACCTGAATAAGATATGACCCTGTTCAAAAGTTCATTCTTAATACTGTGTTGTTACTTGAATGATCCACAGCTGTGTTTTTTGTTTAGTGATAGTTGTTCATGAGTCCCTTGTTTGTCCTGAACAGTTAAACTGCCTGCTGTTCTTCAGGGTCCACAAATTCTGTTTTTCAGCATATTTGTGTATTTGAATCCTTTTCAACAATGACTGTATGATTTGGAGATCCATCTTTTCACATGAGGACAACTGCGGGACTCATATGCAACTATTACAGAAGGTTCAAACGCTCACTGATGCTCCAGGAGGAAACGAGATGCATTAAGAGTCGGGGGTGAAAACTTTTTGAATTTGAGGATCAGGGTAAATTTAACTTAGCTTGTCTTCAGGGAAACATGTAAAAATCTTCTGTAGCCTCTGAAGGGTAGTACTAAATGACAAAAATATGATATTTAGGCAAAAAAAAAAAAAAAATTACACATCTCTATTCGGTTTCAAAAGTTTTCACCCCCTGGCTTTTAATGTTTTAATGTGTGAGTGTTTGATCCTTCTGTAATAGTTGCATATGAGTCTCTCAGTTGTCCTCAGTGTGAAAAGATGGATCTCAAAATCATACAGTCATTGTTGGAAAGGGTTCAAATACACAAGAATGCTGAAAAACCAAAGAATTTGTGCTGAAGGATTTTTCTGATGAACAGCAGACTGTTTAGGACAAACAAGAGACTAAAGAACCACTATCACTAAAAAAACAACACAGTAACAACACAGTATTATGAAACAAGTGTATGTAAACTTTTGAACAGGGACATTTTTATAAATTCAGCTATTATTTTCTCTTGTGGACTATATGTAAACTAAATAAACAATAACATGCATTTTGTATGATACCTCTTATTTTAGTAAAACAATTTACATTTTGCAGATTCTGAAAGGGGGAGTAAACTTTTGATCTCAACTGTACAAGAAAAGATCAAATTGTGAGATATAAACTCTCAATTGCAATAAAAATGTTAAATTACCTGTTTTAGGTTTTTTTTATGTGCCAGAAATGGGCTTATAGTAAATCTGAAATAGATGTACACTACCAGTCAAAAGTTTCAGAAAAGTCACTTTTGAAAGTCACTTCTGCTTTCCAAGGCTGAATCTATTTGATTTAAAAATCCTGTAAAAATGTGAAATATGTTTATAATTTAAAATAGCTATCTTCTATGTGAATATATTTTAAAATGTTATTTATTCCTGTGATCAGACCTGAATTTTTAGCATCATTACTCCAGTCTTCAGCATCATATGATCCATTTGCCGCTCAAGAAACATTTCTGTTCAATGTTGAAAACACTACATATATTTGTGGAAACTAAGTTACATTTTATTTTTTCACACACACACACACACACACACACACACACACACACACACACACACACACACACACATATTAATGTGTCCCAATAATTGTTTTGGTCTTTTATTATTTGCTCCATGAATACTTCTAAGTTCATGGCCATGTTATTTGGATGTTTATCAGAAGCAGAAATTATCTTTTTGTTTCTGTCGTCTTTCTCAATGAGTCAATTGAAAAGAAAATGAAAAGAAACCCAATAATATTACAGGCATTTGTTTGCCTAAAGATTATTGTGCCCTTTTTTATCTTGATACTCATTCGAAAGGAGAAAAATGAGATCCAGACTTCATTCAGTCTGATGAAAAATACAGTAATATTGTGAAATATTATTACAATTTTAAATAGCTGTTTTCTATGTGAATATATTGTAAAATGTTGTATATTCTTGTAAGGCAAAGCTGAATTTTCATCATTACTCCAGTCTTCAGTGTCACATGATCCTTCAGAAATCATTCTAATATGTGTATTGTTTTATCTCATGCATTGGTGTTTAATGTCACCTCTCTGAAGTGTTACCTGTTTGATCTTGCGTTCATGTTTAACTCATGAATGGAGCAGATTGTCCTCATCCGCAGCCTGTAAATCTCAGTTGTTCATGGATTACTGGAGTGTCTCGGCTTCATCCAACACCTCTAAAACTGACCCACATTCGGATTCAGGATGACCTCACTGTCACGAGTCCGGTGCAGCCATTATTCCGGCAGTCATTGTGGTAATCTGCAGTCACATGACTCCTGCTGTCAGGAGGAACAGGAGTCATTAGAGAAGCAGAGAGAATAAAACAATAAGCCACAAGAGATTCAATAAGCCAAGCTACAACAGCTTTACCATGATGAACAACCTTCTTTATAATACAGCAATATGATTAAAAAATGTATATGTACACTGATAATAATCATAAATGTTTCTTGAGCTGCAAATCAGCATATTAGAATGATTTCTGAAGGGTCATGTGACGCTGAAGACTGGAGTAATGATGCTGAAAATTCAGTTTTAATCACAGGAATAAATTACATTTTACAATATATTCATATAGAAAACAGTTATTTTAAATGGTAAAAATATTTCACAATTTACTGTTTATTATTGTTACTATGATTATTATTAATATGGTGTTTAAAAACAGAGTGATTTTTTTCCAGTTTTTTTTGATGAATAGAAAGTTCAGAAGAGCAGCATTTATCCTAAATAGAAATATTTTGTGCCATTATAAATGTCTTTATCATCACTTTTGATCGATTTAAAGCATCCTTGCTAAATAAAAGTATAAAAAATATATAAAAAAATATTTTAAAAAATCTTGAACAGCAAGTCAGCATATTAGAATGATTTCTGAAGGATCATGTGACACTGAAGACTGGGGTAATGATGCTGAGAATTCAGGAATAAATTACATTTTAGAATGTATTCACGCAAAAAATAGTTATTTTAAATTGTAATAATATTTTGCCTTTTTTACTGTATTTTTTACAACAAATGCTGAGGATAAAATGCATTGTAAGCAACTTGGTTTTTCTAGTTTTATTATTGTGTCAGTATGATGAATTGAAGTCTGCAGTAATGGACATGTTTCACATTATCATTCACGTTGTGTGTATCTGTTGGTAGTCATTACTGTATATATTGATTCCCATGCAATTCTGAGCGTTAGTTGAAGGAGACTGATAACATGTACAATACCTGTCAAAAGTTTTTGAACAGTAAGATTTTAATGTATTTTCTGCTTACCAAGCCTGCATTTATTTGATCCAAACTACAGCAAAAACATTTTGAAATATTTTTGCTATTTAAAATAACTGTTTTCAGGGTTGCAAGATACAAACTCGCAATTGCAAGAAAAAAATAGATTTGCGAGTTTTATCTTTTTTTTATTTAGTGGCAGAAACAGGCTTTCATAGTTTTGTACTAAATATGTCTGTAAACAAGTAAATAAAGCTTGCAAATGGATGGATCTGTTCATTATAGGTCATGGAAATTCATCTTTTTAGTGAGTGAAAGTCAGGGAATTTGACATTTGGCTTAGAGTGGGAGCCCTGTGATTTCTATTTGAATATAATTTAAAATGTCGTTTATTTCTGTGATCAAAGCTGAATTTTCAGCATCATTATTCCAGTCTTCAGTGTCACATGATCCTTCAGAAATCATTCTCACATTCTGATTTGCTGCTCAAAAAACATTTATTATTATGTTGAAAAGAGCCGAGTAGAATTTTCAGGTTTATTTGATGAATAGAAAGTTCAGAAGAACAGCATTTATCTGAAATAGAAACATTTTGAATGTATTTATCATCACTTTCGATCAATTTAAAGCATTGCTAAATAAATCTGAATAAATCTGTTAATTTCTAAATGCTGATCTTTGGATCTTTCTATTCATCAAAGAATTAATAATCTTCTTGAACAGCAAATCAGCATATTAGAATGATTTCTGAAGTATCATGTGACACTGAAGATGAGTAATAATGCTAAAAAATTCAGCTTTGATCACAGAAATAAATTACGTTTTAAAATATATTCAAATAGAAAACAGTTATTTTAAATAGTAAAAATATTTCTAAATTATACTGTTTTTGCTATACTTTGGGTCAAATAAATGCAGGCTTGGTGAGCAGAAGAGAACTTCTTTAAAAATCTTACTGTTTAAAAACTTTTGACTGGTAGTGTATCTTTGTGCAACTTTATTGGATTGTTCTGGTTTTAATAAAAAAATGACATTTTAGACATTTATGATGCATTTAACATGTGATGTGAAGTGTTTATCATCACAGTCTCTCTCAGTTATTAGATTTCATGTTTCACACTCTCTCAGGGGTCGTAAGTGTGGCTCCAGTCAGACTGTTAACCTGAACGATTGCGGTTTAGGCTTCAGCGTTTATTACTGATCCGCTGTTTAAAGCTGCATGAAACACCTACACCAGCTTGTGCTACAGTATTTTTGTTTATTAATATTTTTGTAAGTTGTTTCAAATGCTATCCCAAACAGCACAAAATAAAATCAAACGTTTGCATAAACAAGTTTGCAGTATCGCACTTTCATTGCTGGTCTATTTGAGGTTAGAGGTAGTCGTTAAATATAGATGTTATCTGAGCTGTAATGTTTATAAATCATCCTGTTGAGGTGGGATTACTGTTTATGTTTTGCTCCATGTAAACAGTGCTTTACAGATAGTTGCATCACAAACTATTCTGGTATTCTTGCACGTGTTGTGTAAAAGTATCAGATTTTATGCCATCTTAAAGGGACCGTTCACCCAAAAATGAAAATTGTCATATTTTACTCATCCTCAAGTTGTTCCAAACATGTAGGATTCTTTCCTCTGTTAAACACAAAATAAGATATTTTGAAGAATGTTGGTAACCAAACATTTGACGGCAGCCACTGAGTTCCATATTATTATTTTTTTCCATACTATAGAAGTCAATGGCTACCGTCAGGTATTTTCATTTTCACAATTAATATTCTGGTTTTGTGTTCTTCAAAATGGATGCTTTTTTAGAATTTTCTACAACTGTCGCCCTCTTTCGGCAGGCGATCATCAACAGCACGATCAGCCCCAACATGACGTTCACGAAGACGTCTCAGAAGTTCGGTCAGTGGGCGGACAGTAGAGCGAACACCGTCTATGGCCTCGGATTCGCCACGGAGCAGCAGCTGCACCAGGTGTGAATGTCAGGACAGTAAAACTGCTTTAATAGCCTGTTTATAGGGAAATGACACACAATGTATTGTTTCTGTGCAAGTACATGCTTCAAATGAGATTAAGCAGGTGGATAAAACTAACGTAATATAGATTTACACAGACATGTTTGCAAATACTTGCATCACCTCTTATATAATAGAGCATTATGTGTTTTCGTTGCAGTTTGCTGAGCGTTTTAAAGAGGTGAAAGAAGCTACACGCATGGCCAGAGAGAAATCGCAGGACAAGATGGAGCTGAGCACTGCAGCTCTCAGTATTGCAGCACCTCAGGTGTGACATCATTTATTTTGCATACACACAATAATACATAAACTGGTTATTCAGGTGCTTTTATTGCCATTGAATTTGGAGAGATTTCGCTGTACTCAAGCCCCAGTTAATTTCCAAATCTGCTAGCAAGCACCCACAACACCCTAGCAACTGCTTCGCAAAGCACAAGCAGCTGTATAGGAGTGTTCTAACAACCACTCTGAACACCTTAGCATTCACATTGCATTGCCCAGCCAACAATGGGCAGCTTAGAAGCCAAACAGAAATGGCCTGGTAGCCATTTAGAACACCTAAGCAGCTGCATGGCAACACCCTGGCAACCACCCAACATTCCAGCATCTTAGCATCCTTGGAAACATTATAGTAACCACCCACAACACTTTAGCAGCTGCATAGCAACGCCCTGGCAACCACCAAATATTCTAGAAGCCCGGCAGTGCTTTGAAGCCACTCCTTAGCAACCACATAGTAACATCCTAACAACCACTCACAACACTTTAGCAGCTGCTTGGCAACATCCTGGCAACCACACAGTATTATAACAGCCAGAAAATGCATTGAAACCACTCCTTAGCAACGCTCCTTAGCAATCCATAGCAACGCCTTGCATTAAAGCTGCATAGCAACACCCTGGTAACCCTGGCTCTCATAGCACTATAACAACTGCATAGCAACCCCTTGGCACATAACCACATAACATTGTAGGTCCCTGGCAAAACATTGAAGCTGCATGACAACACCCCAGCAACCCTGGCACATGCAAAACTTCAGCATCTAGCAGCATGGCAACACATTGACGCCACTCCTTAGCAACCATATCAACATCCTAACAACCACTCACAGCACCCCAGCAATGCTAGCACTCGCAACACTTTAGTATCTGTTTAGATACCACCCTGGCAACCACCTAACATGCTAGAAGCATGGCAACACATTGACGCCACTCCTTAGCAACCATATCAACATCCTAACAACCACTCACAACATTTTAGCAGCTGCATAGCAACACTCTGGCACTCACAACACTATAGCAAGTGCATAGCAACACCTTGTCAACCACCCAACATTGTAGAAGCTAGGGATTGCACTAAAGCTGCATAGCAACACCCTGGTAACCCTGGCGCTCACAACACTATAGCAACTGCATAGCAACACCCTGGCAACCACGTAACATTGTAGGGGCCTGGCAAAACATTGAAGCTGCATAGCAACACCCCAGCAACCCAGCAATTCCATGGCAACGGCCCAGAGCCACCCTTATTTTCCTGTAGTTGCTGCTCTTCATCTGACAGATCTTTGTGTGTGTGTGTGTGTGTGTGTGTGTGTGTGTGTAGGTGTGTGTGTGTGTGTGTGTGTGTGTGTGTGTGTGTGTAGGTGTGTGTGTTTGTGTGGTAAGTGAAGGGTTACTGTAATCCTAGAGCAGGATGAGCTGGGTCATTCGTCTCACTGGGAAGTGAGAGGAGAACTAGGACAGTGATAAAATTATCCGGAGCCATCCTGTTCACTCTCTGGCAGCGTCTATCTTCTCATATGATGTCGAGATGCTCGTCTTTTCAGGTCATCAGGCAGTTGAAGGGCCAATAGAGATGCAAACCTCTCGACCTCCTGACAAGAGCTGCTTGTTCTGCTGTTCACACTCAGTTCTGCACAATGTGCTTCAGTTTCGCTTTTGTCTATCTGTGAGGACTGAATCAAGCTTCTGCAGCAGGGTGTTGCTATGCATTCATCAGTACTGTTTTTTAGAGTTTAACATGGTTGCATTCACACACAGTTCACCAGAGTGACGCCTGAAATCTAGCAGTCAAGATTCACAACTACATTTTTGTCATGTGTTTGGTTTATTATTAACTAAAACAGGATTTAGGCTTGATTTGGACTATCCATGTGGTATGGATTGGGATTATGTATTTTCATTTAGTTCCTCATTCATACAAACCAGTATTCAATCTTGCTCCTTGAACGCTGACACATTGAGGGTTTCAAATACTGTTGTCAATCTCAAATACTGACTGTGAGATTTTATTCAGTCGCAGTCAAATTGGAGTTACACTTATATTGCACATGCTCAGAGTTCTCTAGTGAGGTCAGCCATAAAATAATTTTAAGGTATTAAAGTTTTACGTTTTTGAATGCTCTGTATTTTTCCTGCTGTCTGAAGTTTTGATGACCTTGACTTTAATTTCATGCTTGTGAGGTTTCCCTGTAATACCAGCTGTGAATTAAAAATTGTATGGCTAAAAAAAATTGACCCCTGGTTTCACAGACAAGGCTTAAGCCTAGTACTAGACTAAAATGTAAGTCTGAACTGTTTCAGAAACTTGGGATGGCCGATTTTAAAATATATCAGTGCCTTTGTTTTGTCTCAAGATGCACACCAGTATTTTTTTTTTTCCTAAGCATGTTTATAAATATTACATAAATGTCCTAATTGAACTATGGCCTAATCCTGGCTTAGACTAAGCCCTATCTGTGAAACCGGGCCTGAATCTTTAAGATGTATCCTATACATATATAAATGTATTTATTTAATATAATTATACTTAAAATATATAAATATGTATTATTAATGTATAATACATATATATTTGTATAAATAAATAAAACATTCTATAGTTTAAATATATTTAATATAAAAAATATATATTTAAAATATATAACACATTTCATTGAAATATGTAGTAAAGACATTATTTTAGTATTGTTGAGATACTGTTATAGTTGTATTAATAATTAGAATTTTTTATTTCCATATTTTCATTTTACGTTTAAAGTTTTAGTCATTTTGTTCATGTGTTTTTTTGTCATTTTCATATTACTTTTATATTACTTTCATTAAATTTTAGTTATTTTATTGCATTATTTATTTTATTAAAATGAGTAAAATTGCCTCGAAAACTACCTGAAATAATATTAAATACCTGAAATAATAATTTTTTTTTTTTTTTTTTTTTTTGAGTTAAACAAAGGCTTTTGTTTTTAGTTAACTATAGTAACCTGCAGATGTTAATTTAAGTACTGTTTATAAGTAATAAACAAATATTATATTTATTTGAGATAAATGTGACCCTGGACCTCAAAACCAGTCATAAAATCTACTGAAAGCAGAATAAATAAGTTAGGATAGGACAATATTTGGCCGAGATACAACTAGGATGCAAAAAAAAAAAAAAAAAAAAAAATCTAAACATTGAGAAAATTGCCTTTAAATTTGTTCAGATGAAGTTCTTAGCAATGCATATTACTAATCAAAAATTTGTTGATATATTTAGAGTAGGAAATTTACAAAATATCCTCACAGAACATGATCTTACTTGATATCCTAATGATTTTTGGCATTAAAAAGAAAAATCAATACCCATGACCCATACAATGTATTTTTGGCTATTGCTACAAATATACCCCAGCGACTTAACACTGGTTTTGTGCTCCAGGGTCACAGATATATTTTGAAGTGTTACAGTTAAAACATTATATTAAATTTAATATTATTGGTCTATAAAGTATTTGAAAGGCACTAAATGTTTCTTATTCCAAAAGATGGCAGGCAGATTTGTAATGTTAAAATGCCACATTCTTCCCCACATGATAAATAATGGGATGACTGTATCTTTTATCTTTATCTCTCAATGCTTTCAATCTGGACTCCATCAGTTCTCTCAGGTGAGTTTGACATTCACTCTCACACATGTCAGCATGAGCGTCGCAGCACCATTCAGAGTTTTGTGGGAATGTAAGCAGGCGCTGTGGATGTAGTGCTTTATCACAGTCTAACACACACACATCACGTGTCCCGCAATCAGCTGACTCCCACGGTCAACCCTGTAGCATCATCTGCCACTGCAGGAGCAGAATCAGGTCATTTCACACGAGACTGAGACGGGCTTTCACCTTCACCAGGAACTAATCATGTTTCATAACTGTGAATGTTAAAATAGAGTAAAATGGCCAAGTGGAAATCATAATTTACAATGACAACTAAAAATTGTGTTACCGCTGACCTATTTATAATGACACGAATCTGCTTATTATGGTGTATTTGCTCAACATTTGTTATAACAAGACCAAAAATGTCCTTGTTATACATTTTAAACTGACCTACTGAATCTGGCTCATTCATCAGCGGTGCCATTTGTACTTGAAAATGTGTATTTTTTAGCATTTCATTTGAAGTTTAGTTTTGAACTTCAAAAAACATAAATTTACAAATCTATATAGAAAATAAATTACTAATTTTAACTGAATGTGGGGTTACAATCTTGAAAATTACCCGTATTTATTTATGTATGTACACTATCAGTCAATTTTTTTTTTTCAACAGTAAGATTTTTAATGTTTTTTTTTTAATAGAAGTCTCTTTTGCTCACCAAGCCTGCATTTATTTGACCCAAATTACAGAAAAAAACTGTAACTTTTTAAAAATATGCTTTTTATTTGAATATATTTTAAAATGTTATTTATTCATGTGATTTCAAAGCTACATTTTTGCATCATTACTTCAGTCTTCAGTGTCACATGATCCTTCAGACATTATTCTAATATTCTGATTATCATTATTATAAATATTTAAAACAGTTTTACATTTTTTTCAGGATTTTTTGATGAATAGAAAGATCCAAAGATCAGCATTTATTTGAAATTAAAAGCTTTTGTAATATTATACACTATATCATTGAAAAGCTTAGAGTCAGTATAATTTTTTAAAATATTTTTTTGGCAAAGAAATAATAGAAATTAATACTTTTATTTAGCAGGGATGCTTTAAATTGATCAAAAGTGATAATAAAGACATGTATAAAGTTACAAAAGATTTCTGTTTCAGATAAATGCTGTTCTTCTGAACTTTCTATTCATCAAAGAAACCTGAAAAATTTCTACTCAGCTGTTTTCAACATAATAATAATAATAATAATAATAATAATAATAATAATAAATGTTTTTGAGCAGCAAATCTGAATATTTCTGAATGAAATGATTTCTGAAGGATCATGTGACACTGAAGACTGGAGTAATGATGCTAAAAATCAGCATTGAAATCACAGGAATAAATTGCATTTTAAAATATATTCAAATAGAAAAGAGTTATTTTAAATAGTAAAAATATTTCACCATTTTACTGTTTTTTTTCTTTACTTTAAGTCATATAAATGTTAAGCAGAAAAGACTTCTTTTAAAAATATAAAAAAAATGTTAATGTCCAAAAACATTTGACTGGTATTGTATTTATAATTGTATATATTTATTATTAATTACTTAACTTTATTTATTTATTGTTTGTGATGTTATTTGTATGGTAGATTTTATATGTATATATATATATATATATATATATATATATATATATATATATATATATATATATATATATATATATATAATGCATTTAATACATGAGCATAAGTAGAAAACATAACTGTTTAAAATTTATTAAAACAATATATATATATATATATATATATATATAGCACTTATTGTGTATATACACAATAAAAAATTTATACATTATTATATATGTCTATTATTTATATCTATTAAATAAATACATACATATAAGACTGTAATATATATATATATATATATATATATTTGTAATTCATATTCTTTGATAAATAATAAATGTATTAAATACAATTATTTAATAATAATTTATTAAATAATTTAATAAAAAATAATTTAAATATTATTATTATTTAATGTGATTATAAACCAAATTTATATTTAGAATTTATATTTACATATTTACATATGAAATATTACATTATATATATATATATATATATATATATATATATAATGTATGTGTGTGTGTGTGTGTGTGTTAAAATTGAATACTTGAATAATAATTTATTTTATTTTATATTTTATATATTTATCATTTATATATGAAATATTAAATTTGTATATATTTAGAATGATATATTACTGGCTTAATTCTGGTAGTATATTATTACAACCACTGTGAACCTGTGGCATATCCCTTTCATAATATGTTGACATGATAAAAATTATTATTATTTTTTTATTTAAATTATTCATTTTAAAATAGAAGTATTTTGTTTGCATTACATCTATTGAATAATGTTCATCATCAGTATTTTATATATATAAAATATGATTTTACTGGTAAGTTTTTTTTTTTTTTTAGTTTAACACTTGTCTGTTAAAAGGATTTACCTTGAAGTCTGTCAGTGTGAGTCAGACAGATGCTGAGCTGTCAGTGTGTCTGGATTCATCTGATAACACTGTTCTTCTGTGTGTGTGTGTGTGTGTGTGTGTGTATAGGACTTGTCTGATGAGCTGCAGTCTCCTCCAGTGATGTGTGTGAACGGACCGGAGGACAAGCTCTTCCGGAGCCAGAGCGCTGACATTACTTTGTCCTCAGAGAAGGAGCGCATTAAGAAGATGCTCTCAGAGGGGTAAGACGTCAGCCGCCTTCTCTGACCACTCTTCTGCCTTTGCACATTTGTGGAAAAATATTGGCCAAGAAACTGTGTACCAGCCATTTATTACACTATAACGGGCCTTCTCCTGCCTGAAAGAGCCCATAAAATGCCCCTAAATTCAGCTTTTCTGAACACTGACAATTACAGGCTTCTTTACCATGTGAGTTGTTGTAGCAACCGTTCTGAGCATCTTAGCAACCGCCTCCAGCACAATTGCATCAGGGTACCGAATTTTGCACATGCAAACTAGTGGGGCATTTTCGGTTCGGCTTGATCAGCCTTGGAGGGCTGATGTTTAATTAGAGCACCACAAAACAGTCGTAAGGGAATAAATAAGCTTTCCATTGATGTATGGTTTGTTAGGACAGGACAATATTTGGCCGAGATACAACTATTTGAAAATCTGGAATCTGAGAGTGCAAAAAAAAAAAACAAATATTGAGAAAATTGCCTTTAAAGTTGTCCAAATGAAGTTCTTAGCAATGCATATTACTAATCAAAAATTAGTTTTTGATATATTTAAGGTAAAAAACTTACTAAATACCTTCATGGAACATGATCTTTACTTAATATCTTAATTATTTGTGGCCTAAAAATCGATTAATTTGACCCATACAATGTATTTTTGACTATTGCTACAAATATACCTGTTCTATTTAAGACTGTTTTTGTGGTCCAGGGTCACAAATAAGCATGAATGAACATCAGAAGGTACTGAAAGAAACAGAACAACTTATTGAAATGTGTCTCATGTAATCTATCAATCAGTATTTTTACCAAAAAAAGGCTTCATGTAATGTCACATTTACCTTAAGAAAGTCATTTAACGTCCATGGACTTGTTAGTCAACTAGAAAGAAAAACTTTTAATAGATGCATTTTGCTAAATGCACTGCAATACATATTTATTGCGTTTAACATCTTATCTTATGTTGTTTTTGTCTTTTTATTATTATTATTATTTTTGTATTATTAAGGTTTCATTTGTTTTTATTTTAGTTTTAGTTCCATTTTTTTACATTTTTGTTATTATTTGTTATTATTTTAATTTATGTAATTATTTTGTTATTTATTTTTTTAAAAATTTTGTCATAATTATTATTATTATTATTATTTTTAGCCTTTTTTATATAATAAATATAATATATTATATAAATATATAAGATTTAATATTGTGCTTCAACAATTCATTTCCGTTAGGTGCCAGTGTTCCAGATGTTTATTTAGTTTGATTTCATACAGTATTTATGTTTATTTTATTTCTGCTTTATTTCCATTATTATTTTTTTAATGTTATATGTTTTAGTTAACAATAATAACACTGGTTATTTATTGTTATTTAGTGTATATTTTATTAACTTTGTCATGAAAACAAGTTTGAATGTTTATATTTCAATAACAAATTAGAGTGTAAACATAATTATCTCATTAAAAATGTTGATATAAAACTGCCTTATGTCCAATTTGAATGTTGATTATTAAATAAATTTGATTAATTAATTATTAAACTATTATTAATTATTACTACTTCTACTACTATTATCAATTTAATTGTTAAATAAAACTTTTAAGTAAATAAAAGCTTTTAACTAAATAAAATTGTATTAATTTAGTGTCGATATGTTACTTTTCTAGTTTTAATAATATTTTGAATCAGTTTTTAATTTTATATTTTCTGTTTTCATTTTAATGAAAGTTTTAGTAATTTTATTTTTTTTTAAAAAATCTGTCTATATACAGTGTGTTTAAATTAATTTTCATTTTACTTTTAGTTTTTTTAGGGCATCAAATTAAACTAAAAACAAGAATTGCAGCCTTTGCAATTAGCTGAAATAAAACGTTTTTTATTATATTTTTTTATTATTTATTTATTTATTTATGTGCCAAAATATATATCTGGCACATAAATTATAGAAATTAATACTTTTATTTAGCAGGGATGCTTTAAATTGATCAAAAGTGATAATAAAGACATTTATAATGTTACAAAAGATTTCTGTTTCAGATAAACGCTGTTCTTTTGAACTTTCTATTCATCAAAGAAACTTGAAAAAGTTTGTTTACAGTGTGTTTAAATTAATTTTCATTCTACTTTTAGTTTTTTTAAGGGCATCAAATTAAACTAAAAACAAGAATTGCAGCCTTTGCAATTAGCTGAAATAAAACGTTTTTTATTACGTTTATTTTATTTTTATTTTTATTATTATTTTTTTTTTTTTACATTTATTTTAATTCAAGTATTATTTTGTAATGGTTATCATTTTAGTTTGAGTTACCTATAATAACCGTGCAATGAAAACTTTTACCAAAATAAAATTTCCAAAATTTTGTTTGTAAACAGAAAATTAGAGATTTCATTTTTTTTAAATATTTTTTATTTTTTATTAATATTATTATTTTATTTTATTTTATTTTTAATTCTGATGGTTTTCCATCCGTGAAGCATCTCCTTTTGTGTCAGGAGAGACGTTGTACTGATCTGCCATTAGTCTGATGAGTGATAAACGCACACTCACACTCTTTTAATTCTCACCCGCTTGCTGTTGTGTTTCAGTAATCACAGGACTCTTTTTTGTAACAATGTTGCTATGGAGAGCGTCTGGATAGCTCTTGTAAAAGTAACCAGTCAAGAGCATTTGCATTAGGCTCCACTTTATTCCTGGAAACATTTTATGCCTTAAACGCTGCACCATTTTCTGCAAAATTACAGATGAGATGCTGTTATGAAAACTGCAGTAGTTTTGCTTTTTTGACATTATTTGTCAGACAAAATGTTATTTTAGTAATATTTATAAACTTTTATTATTGTATATTATTATAAGTATTTTATCCCCCACAACACTGATAAATACATAGACCTATATTTAATAAATTACAGAAAGTTTGTGTTTGCTTTAAAGATATAAAAGATTTTTATTTTTTACACTAAAGAAGTTTTATAGTATTTTCTTCGTGTCTCTCTTTTGTATTGGTGTTGGCTTTTTTATTAGTTTTATTTGTTTTTTGTTCTGTCTTTTATTTGTTTTGTGTTTGCTTTAATAACAGTATTTATTTTTTTTATTTTTTTGTAATCGTTTTTATATTTTAAGAATATGAAAAACGTTTTATAGTATTTTCTTTGTGTCTCTCTTTTGTATTCATGTAAGCTTTTTAAATTAGTTTCATTTATTTGTTTACTTATTTAATATTTTTTAAAATCTTAAGTATAATTCTCATAAATTACAAAAAGTTTAATAGTAATTGTTTTGTGTCTCTCTTTTGCTTTAATGCCAGCATTTTTGTTGTTGCAAAAAAAAATTATAGAAAGTTTTAAATTATTTATAGTATTTATTATGTTTTCTTTAATGACAGTATTTTTTTTACATCATTTTTATTTTAATTTTTTAAGAATATAAAAAACTTTAGATATCCCATAAAGATATAGAAAGATGTATCCCATAAAAAAGTGTATTTACTTATTTAATATAAAAAAAATATATCTTAAGTATAATTCCCATAAATTACAAAAATCTTTTTAATCCCCCCTAATCCTGTTAAACATACAGACATATCCTATTAATTACATAAAGTTTTAAATTATTTCTAGTATTTATTTTGTGTTTGCTTTAATGACAGTATTTTTTTTATTTATTTTTTTTTTTTTTAAGAATATGAAAAACTTGTACACATGTATCCCACAAAGAAGTTTTATAGTATTGTCTTTGTGTCCCTCTTTTGTATTCATGTAAACTTGTTTTAATTGGTTTTGTTTATTTATTTACTTATTTAATATTTTTTAAATCTTAAATCTTTTTTAAATCTTAAGTATAATTACAAAAAGTTTTGTAGTATTTGTTTTCTGTCTCTCTTTGCTTTAATGGCATCATTTTATTCAATATTTTTTATTTTTTCCCCACAATACTGATAAATATAAATACCTATATTTTATAAATTACAGAAACTTTTATAGTATTATTTATAGTATATTACTTTTATAGTATTAACTTTTTAAGTTTTATAGTATTTAGTATTTCTGGGATGTGTGTAATTTTATGTTGTTTTTGTCATTTTTATTATTATTTTTATCTTTATTATTATTAGGTTTAATTTGTTTTTATTTCGGTTTTAGTTTCGTTTTATTTATATATAATTTTTTTATATATATTATATCATATTTAAGTAATAAAGTTACATTTTTTTTATTTTTTTTATTTTTATTTATTTTAGTTTTTGTTCAGTTGTCATTTACTTTGTCATAATTATTGTTTTATCTGTTATAATATTTTATATAATATTAATGTTTAAGTTTTTAATATTGTGCTTCAACAATTAATTTCTGCTTTATTTCCATTATTTTTTTAAATATATTTTTAGTTAACGATAATAACACTAGTTATTTATTATCATAAAATGCCACATTATTTATGTTTTCATGTTGATTTGATGATTCAGTTTTGAACCTGATTGGTGTAATGCTTTGTTATAAAGTTACTATTTAATATAACGCATGCTTGCTTCAGTTCAATTGTTGAAATGTCCAGTGTTTATGTGTGTTTCAGGTCGATCTGTGAGTTGAATCTGGAGGCTGAGCTCTTCACTTTACAGGACAGTAACTCTAAACTAGTGGCAGCGCTGCATGAGGCTAACGCTAACGTGGAGCAGTGGAAGAAACAGCTGGCGGCGTATCAGGAGGAGACCGACAGATTACGAGATCAGGTCAACATATATTAAACATACATGCTGTGTTCAAACTATATGCAATGTGGAAAGGGCTGTGAATGTGCGGGATATATAGTTATTGTTATATATATTGTTATATTTTGTTATTTTTATTTCATATATAGTTTTTATTAATGTGAATTTATTTATTGTAGTACTACAGCTTAAACTGAGAAATGCTGCCATGGCTGGCAGGTGAAATAAACAATTTCTCATTTTATTTTGTAATTAAAAATTTTTCCGTAAGTAATTTAATATTATTTTTTAAGTTTGGTTTATTTGGTTTTGGTTATTTTATGGTTTTGTTTTATTTTATTTTTCAGTAAGTAATTTTATCTTTTCACTAAGTATTTAATTGTATTTTTTTTTATTTTAGTTTGTTTGGTTTTGGTTATTTTATGCTTAAAATGAGAAATGCTGCCTTGGCTGCCAGCTGAAATAAACAATTTTTTATTATTTTATTTTATTTTGTATTTTATAATTTTTGTTTTATTTTTATTTTATTTAGTAATTTAGTATATATTTTTTATTAATGTGAATTTATTCATTTTAGTACTACAGCTTAAAACGATAAATGCTGTTTTTATTAAAATGAGAAATTATTGTTATTAACAATTTTTTATTTTATTTTATTTTATTTTATTTTATTTAGTTTAGTTTTTTCTGTAATTTAATTTTTTTTTTTTTTAAGTTTAGTTTATTTGGTTTTGGTTATTTTATGGTTATTTTTTATTTTATTTTTTTCAGTAAGTTTATTTTATTATTTCAGTATGTATTTAATTAATTTTTTTAGGTTTAGTTTGTTTGGTTTTGGTTATTTTATGCTTAAAATTAGAAATGCTGCCATGGCTGCCACCTGAAATAAACAAGTTTTTATTTTATTTTATTATTTGATTTGATAATTTTTTATTTGATTGGATTGTATTATTTCAGTAAGTAATTTATTTTTTCAGTAATTTTAATTTTATCATTTCAGTAAGTAATTTTATTTAATTTTTTAAAGTTTAGTTTATTTGGTTTTGGTTAAGATATTTAGATATTGCCTTTATTTATATTTATTTGATTTTAAATAATTTTAAGTTTACTTTTGGTATTTTAAATAAGTACATTTTTTTTAAGTATAGTAAAAAGTTTTAATTACTGTATTTCTAAAGCAATCTAAAAAACAATAAATGTGCACTATGTATGATATGACTTGTTTTTAATACATTTATTGTCTGTAAACATACAAAAATATAGTCTTATATATTTTAAGAAAAATGGTTCCTTTAAACATAAAATTAAAACATTAATTTATATGATTTATATTTTTATATTAATTGATATATTTTTTTATATTAAATAAAAAAATGATATTTTAAGAAAAATGGTTCCTTTAAGTATAATATTAAAACATGCATTTATATGAGACAGAATTTTAAAAAAAAACCTTGATGGACTAAATATAGTTTAATAACTGCAAATAAGATTCACAAAAATGCAGAAATGATTTTTTTGTACATTTACTCAAAATTCACTACAAAAAAAAAAAAAAAATGTCCATAATTATTTTCTTCTAAATTTCCTATTAAACGGTTTATGATTACTATATTAATAACATATAATAATTTAATCATTTTTTTGTCATTTTTTTCCGTTTTTACATGACATTACTACGATAATTTATAATAATAATTATAAAAATAATTAATAATAATGAAATAGTTTACTAATATTACAGATTTTCTTATATTTTATCGTTTATATATAATTTAGTTAGTTTAAAAGTTTGTAAAATCAAATAATTTTTTCCATTATCTGCATATTTTATAATAATTAAAATGCATTTCTGTAACATTAATAATAATCAGAAATGTTTAATGTAAAGCACTTTTATATTTTTACTCATTTTTTGTGCATTTTTTTTCATTTGCGTTTCTGTAACATTTTATTATTTTTATAAGAACTTTTATATTTTTACTCTTTTTTTTCTTTTTTTTTCATTATCTGCATATTTTCCACATTATAATAATAATTAAAATGCATTTCTGTAACATTAATAATAATCAGAGATGTTTAATGTAAAGCACTTTTATATTTTTACTAATTTTTTTTCATTTGCGTTTCTGTAACATTTTATTATTTTTTTAAAGCACTTTTATATTTTTACTCTTTTTTTGCATTATTTGAAAGCATTTTATATTTTTACTCTTTTTTTTTCCATTATCTTCATATTTTCCACATCATAATAATAGTTAAAATGCATTTCTGTAACATTAATAATAATCAGAAATGTTTCATGTAAATTACTTTTATATTTTTACTCATTTGTTTGCATTTTTTCCATTATCTGCATATTTTCCACATCTTAATAATAATTCAAATGCATGTGCGTTAAATTGGAAAAAAATGCAATTTAATTGACCTGGTTGATCATTTCAAGAAATTCAAGACGGAAAACTGGGTTGTTGTAAGTGAGAATCAAAAGCAAGAAAGCGTCAGAGATGATCAGACTCTTCATTGATCTGAATGGATCGTCATCATCACCCTTTCCTTTTCTCTCACGTCTCAGCGTTTGCTCTCGTTATCGGCGAACGACGCGAACGTTTGCGAGAGGTGGCCCTCGATCTCGATCTCGCTGCGTCTCTGAGCCCAGAACAGGCGACCAGGTGGTTGAAAATGGTTCATGTCTCAAGGGACTGGAGGAAGAGAGAGAGATGTGGGGTGGTTTGTAGGACAGCAATATCCTACTTTCAATGGCCTACTTAGGAGAACTGAAATATCACCAGGGGGAGCTGCCAGACCCTCGATTGGAAACTTTTTTTGCACTTTACACGGTTAAAAATAAGCCAGTCTCTCTTAAGGCCCTCCGAGTGCCACAGACCTTTAGGAGCTGCTCCTCTTTCTCCTGAGCGACTTTCTGTGTGTGTGTGTGTGTGTGTGTGTGTGTGTTTGAGGATAGAGACACACTGCGTTTACCGCGGATGCATGGAGTGAAAGATGGTGCTCAGAAACATTTGATTGTCATTAGAGCTGAAGAAAAAAAGGTTCATAATTCATCATTATTCTAAAGGAAAAAGACTTCAAATAAATGTTCTGTTCTGTCCTTTTGAACATTCTGAAAAATGAAATGTATCAGTTTCCACGCAAAAATAAGTAAATAAATAAATAAATAAAGATATTATAATAATAATAATTATTATTATTATTACTATTACTATTACTATTTGTTTTTTCATTTTTCACAGTTATTTTATTCATATTTAAAATGGTATAATATTAGCTTTAAAAATATTCCTTTAGCAGATTTAAACTGTTATGTAAAATATATTTTGCATGCCTTTTAATTTTGTTTACATTACATTTTTAACAAAACAAGTACATTTTAAATGAACATTTATTTAATTAATTTTAACGAATTAATAAAAAAAAATATTTTTACTGTTATTATTTTAATAAAATTACATGATTTTTACTATTTTTCTGCTTTTGTCCATTAATTGATTTAATATTTATGAATGTAAATATAATTATATAAATATAATGTAAATATAATTAAAATAATAATTTTATAATATTATATATAAAATGTGTGTGTGTGTGTATATATATATATATATATATATATATATATATAATACTTTAGCTTTAAAAATGTATTTCTTAAGCATCTGACTTAAACATGAATGGATGTTGTCAAATATATTTTTTACATGTTTTTTGAATTTTGTTTACATTTTTAACAAAAAATAAATTATTTTTAAATTAAATGTTTTTTTATTAATTTGAATGAATAAAAAAAATATTTTCATTATTTATTAAAATGACATAATATTTACCAGTGTTTTCTGCTTTTTTAATTAATAATTAAAATAATTTTATTATATACATTTATATATATATATATATATATATATATATATTATATATATTAATATTAATATTTATTATTATTATTAGTTTAAATAATATTAAATATTATTAGCTTTAAAAATTGGTTTCTTTAGCATCTCACTTAAACGTGAATAGCTGTTATGTCAAATATATTTTTCTATATGTTTTTTTGAATTTTGTTTACATTACATTTTTAACAAAAAGAAATGTTATTATTTTTTAATTAACATTTATTGAATTAATTTAAAAAATAATGATTAAAATTGTATTATTTTTTAATAAAATTACTTGATTTTTACTAGTGTCTTCTGCTTTGTCCGTTATTTGATTAATAAATTAACATTTATTTAAATAATTGTAATGAATTAATTAAAAAGAATAATTGTTTACATTTTATCATTTTAATAAAATTACATGATTTTTACAAATGTTTTCTGCATTTGTCCATTATTTGATTCATAATTAAAATAATATTTTTTTTAACTAATATTGTTTTTTATGTACCTTTTTTAAAGCATAAAAATAAAAAAAAAATAAAAAATGTCAACATTGATAATAATCAGAAATGTTTCTTGAGCAGCAAAACGGCATATTAGAATGATTTCTGAAGGATCATGTGACACTGATAGACTGGAGTAATGATGCTGAAAATCCAGGTTTGATCACAAAAATAAATTATATTTTAATATGTATTCACATAGAAAGCAGTCCTTATAAATTGAAATAATATTTCACAATATTACTGATTTTACTGTATTTTTAATCAAATAAATGCAGCTTAAGTGACTTATTTTAAAACCCGACAACAAATTTTAGAACGGTAGTGTATTCTATCCGTATTTTAAACCTCAAATTTGATTGGTTGTGATTTTATACATATGTATTCCGACTGAAAGTGGACAAAAATATGACTTATGTCACACCTGGTTAAAGCCCAGTGTGAAACATTCGCCCTAGTTTCCCTTTTACTGTCCTTTACTGTCAGCTGTGATGCATTATTCAAGTATAATGGCTGAATAATCAGTGAATGTGTATGTAGGTCAGCGGCGGGGCTTTATGATAGCCATTATGCTGGAGATTCAGTCTGTGTGAAGTTCTAAGATGATTTCACGCTGAAGCAGAACAGACTGTGTGTTTGTAGAGAAATGAACAGACAGGTCAGCGAGTGACTCATGAGCGCTTTCATCTGAGCCTCAAAACATCGCACATGCTCTAAACTCACTGTCTTATCAATAAGAGCCCGCTTCCTAGAAAGGCTCCTGCGAGAACGGACTGTTCTGTGAATTAAAGCTGCAAAAATAATGCAAACAGGTTTCTCAGAAACGCCACAATAGTCCATCACGCGGCTCTCTTTCATACGAAAGGGACCGAAAACATGTCTTTTATGGTGTATTCAAGGTCTTCTGAACTCATTTGATGCTTTGTGTGATGAAAAGACTGATGTTAAAGTCATTAAAGATAGACTATGCACAGTTGGAATCGGATGTTCGGTTAATAATGTATTAATAATTCAGTATAGTGCAGCGCAGAAAGTTAGTTTAATTAGTTTAATAATAGCTACAATGATTTAATAATATTCAATAATGTTAAAAAGGTATATATGATATTCATTATTACTTGAAAATCTGATTTAAATTGTGCATGGTCAAGATGGCAAAATAAATATTATTATTAAAATAATTTGAAAAAATGAAATGATGAAATAATGTTGAAAAAATGCTAAAAAAAAAAAGAAAAGTAGTTTTTTAATTATTATTTCTTTTTTGCTTTCTGTTTGCATTTTTTCTACATTCAATTATTTAAAAAATAATTAAATTATATTAATATTTTGTGTGTATATATATATATATATATAATTTATAACAATTTTTTCAAACTTTTTTACATTTAAAGTGTTATTATTAGTAATAATTAAAATAAAATAAAAAATGTATTTTTTATAATAATTTATAATTAGCTTTTTGTACTTTAAATTTGTTATTAAATTTGTATTGTATTAAAAATAATAATTTTTAATGCGTAAAAATGCATTTCTAACATCTCACTTAAGCATGAATGGCTGTTTTGTAAAAATATATATACATTTTTGCTTTTTTAACATTTGGTTTCAATTTAATCAAATTTTAAGAAAATCAAATATATTCTATCAAATATATATCTTTATTTGTTTAGTGTTTTTTTTATTAAAGTGTAATTTTACAAATAATTAAATAATGTAATTTTTATTATTGTAATTTGTAAAAAATAATTTAGTTTAAAAATGCATTTCTGTAACATCTTAAGCATTAATGACTATAATGTAGAGGACAAATATATTTTTATGAATATTAAAAAATGTTATTTTAATAATAATAATATTATATATTTTTAATAATTAGCTTAAAAATGCATTTCTGTAACATCTTTTTGCTTTTTAAAACATCATTTTCGAAAATCAAAAATAACTTTTTTAGTTTTTTTTTATTAAAGTGATATTTTAATAATAATTAAATAATTAAATTTTTATTAATGCAATTTTTTAAATAATAATTTAGCTTAAATGCATTTCTATAACATCTCGCTTAAGCATATATTACACATCTAATTTAACTTTTTTTCCTCTCAAAGTGTTATTTTACAAATAATTAAATTAATAATGTAATTTTTATTTATATCATTTTTAAAAAATAATTTAGTTCAAAAATGCATTTCTGTAACACAAATGACTGTAATGTAAACGGCAAATATATTTTTTACAATTACAATTTAATTTTGCAATTGTTATTTTAATAATAATAATAATATATTTGTTTAATAATTAGCTTAAAAGTTAATTTCTGAAACATCTCATTCAAACTGGTATGTAAAAGTCAAATTAATCTTTGCTTTTATTTTATTTAACATCTGTAAAATAAAACCGAGAACATGTTTTGATTTGCAGTAGTATAAACATTGAGATTTGTTGTTTTTTTTTACACGTACATTAAATTATTTTACATTATTATTGATGTTTATTTGTAAGTTATATTTTTTATATTAATAAATAATAAGAAGAATTAATTAAATATTGAATAGATTTAAATTTTTTAGATTTAAATTTGAAACTTATTCAAAGTTCTTATATTTTAATAATAATTTAATGAAATCAACCATTATTTATATAATGCTTTTTACATTTACATAAAATTGTCATTTTAATTTTTTTTTTTATTATTTATTTTTTATTCTATTTATTAATAATAACATATTTGTTTAATAATTAGCTTAAAAGTTCATTTCTGAAACATCTCATTCAAACTGGTATGTATAAAAGCCAAATAAAACTTTGCAAATGAAGAATCATTTTGGAATTTGTTCCTGACTCAACGAATCAATTCCAAATGAATCACAAGGAGTCTCAAGATAGCAGTTCAGACTTTTGATGTACTTTAGCACATGCCACACATGTATCTGAGCACACATCTTCAGTGCTAACAAATGATTTATTGTGTTTGTAGGTGGCGGATCTGGAGGCTCACGGTGGTCAGGGACCCAGCGACATGCTGAAAGATGAACTCACTCAATCCCTGGAGGAGCTGGAGAACCTGCTGAAGGCAAAGGACGAGGTGAGAGCCGATATAAGCACACACACACAAACACACACACAAACACACACACAGATGTCTGTCTGATGGAGGGAGAGTCCAGTAACCTACTGAAGCACTTTACTGAAAGTCACTCGTCCAGTGACTGCAATCATCTCCTCAAACTTCTGCAAATCCTCACTGTTTTATATATTTCTGCACATGATTGCATCTCTGTGTGTTTCAGGAGATCCGTATTCTCCAGAGTAAGAAGTCCAACTTCCATGAGCTGGAGCAGGAGAGAGAAGAAGCCATTCACAGACTACAGGTGCTTTTATTTTATTTAACATCAGTAAAATAAAATGTTTTGATCCGCAATAGTATAAATATTGAGACTTTTTTTTTTACACGTACATTAAATTATTATTGTTGTTTATTTGTAAGTTAATTTTTTTATATTAATAAATAATAAGAAGAATTAATTAAATATTAAATCGAATTAAATTCTAATAATAGTTTAATTCACAAATGCATCACAATCCTTTCTCAAATGATTCTGGATTGACTGACAAAAACTATAACTGAAATGTTGTTTTGACGTATTAATTAAGTTTAGTGCAATATAAGTTATTTACAACGGTTTGGAGTTTTTAAATTACTTTACTTTTTTTAATTATTATTAAATAATTATTAAAAAATGTTAACTTTTTTTACATTTACATAAAAGTATTTTATGTTATTTTACAATGTATTTTTAAAGCTTAATTTATTATTAATAAATAATACATAATTAAAATAATAATTATAAAAAATTTAAACTTTTTTTACATTTACATGAAAGTATTTTACTTTATTTTATTATTTATCTTTAAATCAGATTTTTTTATTATTAATAAATAATAATTATTATTATTATAAATATTATATAATTAAAATAATAATTATAAAAAATGTAAACTTCTTTTACATTTACATGAAAGTATTTTACTTTATTTTACAATGTATTTTTAAAGCTTAATTTATTATTTATAAATAATAAGAATAATTATTATAAATATTACATAATTAAAATAATAATTATAAAAAATGTAAACTTTTTTTTACATTTACATGAAAGTATTTCACTTTATTTTATTATTTATTTTTAAATCAGATTTTTTATTATTAATAAATTATTATTATTATTATAAATAATATATAATTAAAATAATAACTATAAAAAATGTAAACTTATTTTACAGTTACATGAAACTATTTTACTTTATTTTATTATTTATTTTTAAATCGTAATTTATTATTAATAAATAATCATTATTATTATAAATATTATATAATTAAAATAATAATTATAAAAATGTAAAGTTTTTTACATTTACATGAAACTATTTTACTTTATTTTATTATTTATTTTAAATCATACTTTTATTATTAATACATTATAATAATTATTATTATTTATATAATATAAAAAATTCTGCTAATCATTTAGCATAAATTGTCTGTCATTAACACTTCAAAAGATGTTTAAACAATATATATATATATATATATATATATACGTTTGTTACAGTTACATTAAATTATTATTTTCATTTTAATTGTAAATTAAATAATAATTTACTAATATATTTGACAAAAGGAACATTTAAAAATATATTTTTGAAATATCGTATAGTAAAATATAGTATTTTAATACTTAAAATATTGTTATACATTTTGTATTATTACATTAAATGTAGTATTATTGTATTATGTAATTTGTTATTTGCATGTTATGTTTACATTCAATTTGTTTTAATTTATAATTTTTATTAAATTAATATAATAATATTTTAAACTTATAAAAAGTTATTATATTTTAAAAATAATTTAATTTATAATTATTTTTTATTATTTTTATATTTTTTGGCAAGGCAAGTTTATTTATATAGCACATTTCATACACAATGGTAATTCAAAGTGCTGTACATCAGAGGAGTTAAGACGATCATGAAGAAAATAATAGTAATAATAAATAAATTAAATTAAATAAAATTAAATAATCACAACAATAAAAACAAAGAATGTAAGAACATTTAAAATGATTTAAACAGATTTAAATTGAATTAAAACAGTTAAGAATAAAAATAATTATACATAAAATACAGAGCAATCAGCCATTTTGATTTAAGAATTTGTCTGGAAACAAGACAAAAGAATCTATGTCATTTTTTGCAGTGCACTTCAGTATGTGACTACTTTGTATACTGGACAATGAGAGCATGTGTGTGTGATTTGAAGACCTTATTGTGGTTAATTCCTGACCCCAAACTCCACGTTTTTCAGGAGCTGGAGATGCGTAACGTTGATCTGGAGCGTCGCGTGCAAAACGCCGAACAGAACCTGGCGTCGGCGCTGGAGGATCGCGAACGCGCGGAGAACGAGGTGCAGAGAGTCATTCAGATCCTCGACATCAAGATCTTCGACCTCAACGACCTCCGGCAGAGTCTGGTCAAGCTCATCAGTAAATAGAGGCAATCTGCTCGCTCTCCCTGCTTTCTTTTCTTTCATCTTCGATTTGCACTGAAAAGCTCTTTCTGTTCCAGTCTAGCAATAACTCCAGTGACCAGGATGTTATGAAGCGCTCTGCTGCGGTACAGTAAACTTGCGAGGGGAGGTTTATTTTTGATACGCTCTTTGTCAGAAACACTAGTGCTGTGTGACGTCTTTACAGGTTCACAAATAGTATTTTTTTCCTATTATTTGTTCTTGTAGCCATGCTAAGTCAACAATAGGGCTAGGAGAATATTCACAAATGCATCACAATCCTTTCTCAAATCATTCTGGATTGACTTGCATAAAATAATTGTTAAAATAATATTTTTTATTTTTTACATTACATTTAATTTTGTTCATTATTATTTTAATTTAATGCCATTGTAATAATAATTTAGCTTAAAATTCACACATTTCACATTTTTTTATACACTTTGGTTAAAAACATTGTATTTCGACACCACTTTTTTTCCATTTTATTTCTTATTTTAATTGTTTTACTTCTGTTTCAGTTATTATTTAATTATACATTTTATTATGTAGTTAAAATAATAATATTTTAATAATATTATTTTAATTTGGCTTAGAAATGATCACATATTTCTGTAACATTCAGCTTCAGCTCCATTTTTAATTAGTTTTATTTTTACATCTATTTCAATTATTATTTTCAATTATTGTTTAATTATACAATTTATTATGTAGATAAATAATAATATTTCAATAATATTATTTTAATTGTCACATATTTCAGCTCCATTTTTTTTACATCTATTTCAATTATTATTTTAAATTATTATTTGATTATAAATATGTAGTTAAAATAATAATATTTTAATATTATTTTAATTTGGCTTAAAAATGATCACATATTTCTGTAACATTCAACTTCAACTCCATTTTTATTTAGTTTTATTTTTACTTCTATTTCAATTATTATTTGATTATAAATATCATTATGTAGTTAAAATAATATTTTAATAAGATTATTTTAATTTGGCTTAAAAATGATCACATATTTCTGTAATATTCAACTTCAGCTCCATTTTTATTTTATTTTTACATCTATTTATATTATTATTTTAAATGATAAAAATTATATTATGTAGTTAAAATAATACTATTTTAATAATATTATTTTAATTTGGCTTAAAAATCCACATATTTCTGTAACATTCAACTTCAGCTCAGTTTTTATTTAATTTATTTTTTTTATTTAATTTTTACATCTATATCAATTATTTAGCATGTATGGCTGTAACAAAAGCCAAAAATATTTTTATGAACACTTTAAAAGATTTGGTTAAAGACATTGTATAGAGAGAGACCACTTTTTTCCATTTTATTAATTTTTTATCACTTTTATTTTTACATCTATTTCAATTATTATTTTAAATGATCATTTAATTATAAATATTATTCTAAACATAATATTTTAATAATATTATTTTAATTTGGCTTAAAGATTCGCATATTTCTTTAAGATTCAACTGATGTATTTTATTTTTACATCTATTCCAATTAATATTTTAAATCATTATTTAATTATAAATATTATTATCTAGTTAAAATAATAATATTTGGCTTAAAAACATTCAACTTCAGCATAAAGGGCTTTATGTCAAAGTCAAATAATTTTTTTTTGCTTTCTTTCATTTACATAGATTTATTTTAAATTATTATTTTAATTAGAAATATTATGTAGTTATAATAACAAATTAATAATATTATTTTAATTAAAAATATATATTATTTGTAAAAAATTAAAATGATTTAATAACTCACACAATTCTATAACATTAAACTTAAATCAAATACATTTTTACTAACAATTTAAAAGATTAGGTTAAAAATTGAATCAGTTTGGAATTGAATCGTGACTCTGTGAATCAAAATCAAATTGAATGTGTGATTTAGTTCATAACCAAAACAAATTTGTAGCAAAGACCTTTGGCTGAAGCGCCAAACTTATGGGAGATACAAGCAAAATATGAGTGAAAATGATGTTTACTGTTTTCTGGAGTCATGAATGAGCTTTTGTGTCGTGAAGTTAGTTTTTCTGAATCTCAGCTGGGTGTGAGTGAAAACCAAAGACCAGCTTGAATGTGGCGCCAAACGCCTCTCTCTCTGTTCATACTGTGGAATGCTTAGTTTAGACAAGCGCTGATATACAGCATTAAATAGTAGCTGCATTGGCAGAAATATACGAGTAGGTAGAAATAAACAATTCTGTTATGATAGAACTTTAAGATCCCTTGAAGTCATGAGGGAATTTATACTTAAGAATAGCTGTAGTTCTTCTTTGAGGAATGGATTCATGAATGTGCTTGAATGCATCTAGTCTAGTTGCTTTGTGCAGCTCTAAGGCTTCAAACTTTAATTTGATTAAAGGAAGAGTTCGACCAAAAATGAAGATTTGCTGAAAATGCGCTCATCCTCAGGCCATCCGAGATGAAGGTGAGTTTGTTTCGTCATCAGATTTGGAGAAATGTCATTTCTGTCACATGCTCAACAATGGATCCTCTGCAGTGAATGGGTGCCGTCAGAATGATGATTCAAAACATCACTTTTTTTTATATCTACATTCGATTAGTATTTAAAATTGGGATTTTAAATGTTTAGTGAAAATATAAAAACATTACTAAATTGTTAATGTTAAAATGGCTATATTTAGTTTAAAAAGCATTACTGATGTTTATTTAAATATCACAACGGAGCTTGTTTAGAAAAAAATACATAATGCATAGTTTAGAACTTTTATTAGGGGCCAAGCACCGAAGGTGTGAAGGCACCTATTGAAACCATTGGCGTTCTTCTTCTTCCGCTCTTGAGTCTGTAATGTAAAAGTAATGTATTACAGTAATGTATTACTTTTTGCTGTAACGATGTAGTGTAAGGCATTACTAATCAATTTTCAGTAATATTTTACTCGTTACATGTTCAGTAACGCTTGCGTTACAACAAACTTTTCGCCTGCGAGACATTAACAAATCAAAAATCCCACAAGTTCTATTTCCTGTTCGTGAATAGATGCATGTGGTTTCATTCATCTCCTTTTCGCTTGTGGAGCGTTGCATTTTGTAACGCGGCATGATTTCACGCTCTGAGCTCGAGGTCCGCGGCTATTGGACCCGACTGGTTCGCTGTAAGCCCTATAGCGCGCACTGGCCAGTGGAACAGCGGCAAATGGATAGAAATGGCAGGCGACAGTATATTCGCGAGATGGACGTATGCACATTATGCACAGGTCTCTGTTTGATCCATTTTCTTTCTAAGCAGTTATGTTTAGCCTTTATGTTAATTTCTATGGACTAAAATGACTGAGGCTGAGGGGTTGGTTTTCTGTTTGCACTTTATACCTGGAAAGCATAAGCTGTTCATCATGCGCACTTTGTGCATGACAGTTTTGTGTTGTGAGTGGTTTGAATTCAAAATGAATCAAATGGCACTGGAGTTTACATAGTCCTGTTGTATCTAATATGAATATGCCCAGTATTCACAGATAAT
The DNA here is from genome assembly GCA_033026305.1 of Cirrhinus molitorella. Lineage (NCBI taxonomy): Eukaryota > Metazoa > Chordata > Actinopteri > Cypriniformes > Cyprinidae > Cirrhinus > Cirrhinus molitorella. The sequence goes on along the minus strand of CM065124.1, from coordinate 3,114,316 downwards.
CACTTTACCTCTACCATACAACAGACAGACTGGATCATGTGATTTTGGCTGTCATCCTTTCTTGCATTGTCTTGAAATTTCACTTTGCCAATTATAAACTATATTGTTAGTAGCTTGGATAGGCCAAAGTCATTAGGGTACATCATATCGCTTTCTACTGGATGTAAAATGATCTGAGGTACATTTTGTCATTTTAGGATGTTAAGTTTTACTTCTGTAGTTATTTTGGTGAAAGTAACTCAAAAGTAATACAGGAGTAATGTAACGTATTACAATTCTAAGACAGTAATATTGTAATGTAAGGGATTACTTTTAAATAACAGTAACAAGTAATATGTAATGTATTACAGTTTGGAAGTAACTTGCACAACACTGATGGCAGCCCATAGAAACGCTTGTGGGAAAGTTGTGTAATTTGGCACACTGATAGAGGACAGTCTCAACATTAACCACAGCAAATTTGGAGTCTCTAACTCAAACTCTCTAGCGCCACCACTTGTCCAAAATTTCTTTTTTTTAATGGTAATAACTTTTGAACTATAAGGCACAGAAGAAACATTTTTTTCTCTGATTCCTTGGCTCATGCCGAGTCAAATGGACACCAAAATGTAAAAATCGTAAGGTTTAGTTTTTTCGCTATTTTTAATTGTTTGTAAAACCTACTTTTTTTAACTTGTCCTAGACGGTTTGTCTGATTTTCACCAAAATTGGCTCAGATCATCTTCAGACCATGCTGGCACAAAAAATATGAAATTCAAGTTGATTCGTCCAACCGCATCTATTTGTGCAAAAATAGATGTGAGACTATATCTCCGCAGCGGTTTGGCGTATTGAGACCAAACTTGGTGTGTGTTATAACTATCATGACCTGAGGATACCTGCAGTGTTTCATCGCAGTGCCACCTAGTGGTCAGGAGATGGGAAAAATGGCTATTTTTGCTTATAACTTCTGAATGGTTTGGCCAAAAATGACCACAAAACTGGTCTCTTTAGATTTGGTGCATCATGCCGAGTCGAATAATTTTCCCATGCCATTTTGAATTTTATAGTAAAATGCTATATTTTATATACGCATTGATGTATCTTTACAAAACTTGGTATGGGTCATCAGCAGGATGCCCTGAAGGAGACTGAGAAGTTTTGAGCCAGTGCCACCTAGTGGTAAAATCAAATATTCACATGCTTATAACTTTGGGTGTGGTCGACTTATTGACACAGGAGTCACCTTTTTGACTCCTGAATCCTTGCCGAGTCCAGCGATACCAAACATGCCAGATTTTGCCTTATGGTTTGTGCAACGTTGCATTTTAGTGCTTAAAAAACATTTGCCAATATTTCAGAAACCGTTACTGCTATCGACACGAAACCACTGTAGGAAATACGGAAATATTTAATGCCCAATTGCCAAAATTTTGATAGCAAGTGCCAAAAAAAATGCAAACAAAGTCGGCCATCGGTCATTTTTCTCTTCTCATATATATGAAATGTCTATATCTCCAAAACAAAATGAGATATTTTCACCGAATTTGACACACATATGTATGGGGACACTCTAAGGACACATAAAGAATTTGTTGGGATTGTGCCTCTTGGTGACGCTATAATTGAACAAAACATGAAATTGCCATTGACTACAACAGAGTATTATGATAGAAAATGCTACATTTTTACCACTGCATTAGTGTACCATTATGAAAATTTGTATTTCCCATCGAAACCATGACCTGAAAGTGTTCAAAACGTTTTGAGACAGTGCCACCTTGTGGTCAAAAGTGATAACTGATAAAAAGCATATTATTAGTGGTTGTTTTCATGATTCTTCACCCATTTTGACTAAAATCACCTCAAAATGGCTTTAATTACTAACTGCTGCAGTTGGTCTGATGCTTCCCTTACCTAGTAATATTTTTCCTTTTTTTGTTGTTTGGGGAGAAAATTCATACTTTTAAGATACTTTTTTTTTCTGTGCATAACAAACAACACCTTTGCTTGTTAAAATGCATTTAGAACTTTTTTTTTTTGGAAAATTCATACTTTTAAGATTTTAAGATCTATCTATCAATCTATCTATATATATATATACATTATTTATTTATTTTTTACTGGAACAAAGATTATAGACTCATATTTTGACTAGAAACAGAAATTTAAAGTTAAAACATCTTAATGAATTTGTTGATTTAATTTGGTACAATTACAAATACCAATGGTTTAAATTAGATTTATTAAAATATCACAACTTTGCTTGTTTAAAAAAATACAAAATGCATTGTTTAGATTTTTTTTTTTTCAAATGTAATTTTTTTTCAATGTTTTTTTTTTTTTTTGATTATACAGAAATTTGAAGTTAAAATATCTTGATGGATTTCTTGCTGTGATTTGTTACAAATGCAAATTGGTTTAGATTTATTTAAAAATCACAGCTAAAAAAATAGAAAATGAGTTTAGAACTGGAAATATTTTGAAAATTCATACTTTCAATATTTTTCTATGCCAAAAAATATATATATATTTATTTATTTATTTTATTTACTGTTAGATTACTTGATGGTGATGTTTTATCAGCTGTTTGGACTCTCATTCTGACGGCACCCATTCACTCCAGAGGATCCATTGGTGAGCAAGTGATGGAGTGACACGTCTCCAAATCTGATGAAGAAACAAACTCATCCACATCTTGTATGTCCTGAAGATGAGCACATTTACAGCAAATGTTAGTTTTTGCCGAAGCGTTTCTTTAAGTCATAGGCTGTAATGGTTGTACAGTTGTGTTTTGGTTGTTGCATTATACAGCATCTTTATTATAGCACAAGAAAGCCTCTCGTGTGGCTTCGGACTGCAGTATTTTAAGTGCCAACGGCCTGTTTTTATCTGTTCTCTCAATCCGCAGGGTTCGGCACGAACAGCACAAGCCACGTTTGTATTTGTGTGCTTTATAAATATATATAGGGTCAAATAAACAGGTGTTTACTTTTATATTTCTTCTTCTTCATGCAGTACTTGAGTATGTGTACTGCTTTGTATAATCGACAACGAGAGCATGTGCGATATGATTTGGAGAAAATCTGAGCTTTAAAAGTGGCAAGAACTCTTTTCTTGCAGTTCTACAAACTGACATAAGGTGCCGTCTTCATTTCTGCTTGTAAGTGCTCAGATGTCTTTGACGTGAGAGCCTTATTTTTTCCACATGCATCTAAGGTTTCTCCTGCAGCTCTTGATCGCCTGATTATACGATGATGACAGTATTTCATTCTGCACCGTTAAGAGTAATACTGTGCCGACCGGCTAACGCAATCAGCTGGAAACTCCGGAGCAAAGTCTCACAATATATCATGTTCTCTGAATTTAAAGGAAACCTGCTGAATAAATTTGTTTTACATTGAATTAGCTGTGTGGTTTATTGCATTTACTGTACATGTGCTCAAAACAGCCTGGAAAAGCAATGGTTTAAATTAGACTGATTTAACTTTATACGTTATATTTGCTCAACTATCGCTCATGCAAATGCATGTTTAAAAATACAGAATGCATGGTGCAAAATGTGCATTTTTAATGCTTTTTGTTTTTTGTTCATGCATGCAGAAATAAATGCTGGCAAAAGTAATATTTCAACAAAACTTTAATACATTTATGTTTTACATTTTTAGTATTAAATTTGCTCACTTAACGCCAAAGCAAATGTACTTTTTACTTGAATTCATTGTTTAAAATTTAAAACTTTAATGTTAAATACTTTTATTCTGAATTTTGAGTTTCGGAGATTCTAATTTATATCACTGAAATGGTTAAATTTGTACATTTTCATTGTTCTCACAGAAAATGTTGAATGGACATCAATCAGATATTAGCAGCTATTATTATTAGATATTACGCTTGTGAAATAAATTGGTTTTACATTTAACTAGCAATACGATTCAATCAGTGCATTTCAAAATCCTGGGAAAATATTTAAGCAATTATTTACTTTTTTCATATGCTTCATTTAAAAAAAAAAAAAAGAGTACAGTTGAAAATGCCAACGCAAACATAGTTTACATTTACTAAAATAATTGTTTTTCTTAAATTCTTAAGTATTCTAAATTTACATTAATACCATTTACATTTTTTTTTAATACTATTGAAAGGCATTTTTTACTGTTTTCATTAAAAAAGCTTCAAAAACCTTAAAAAAAATATATATCCCCATTATGAATTATTTTTAATTACAGTTGCGTAACGCCAAAGCAAACATAGTATAGATTTACTTAAATGCTTTGTTCTTTTGTTTGCAAAAAGTTTTCAACAGAGCATTTTATTAAATGTATAATGTTTGCCAAAAAAGCATTTTAGTAAATGTACACTGCAAAAAAGTTTTTTTTTTAATTCTTATTATTCATACTATTGAAAGGCATTTTTTACTTTTTTTTTACTGATTTTTTTTTAAAAATCTCAACAAACATCAATTTTATATTAGCATCAGGCTTGGGTCAAAATAGCTCATACCTTATAAATAAACATAAAAATATCCCCATTATGAGTTATTTTTAATTATGGTTGATTAACACCAAAACAAACATAGTATACATTTACTAAAATGCTGTTTTTGTGCAAACAGTTTACATTTACTAAAATGCTTTGATCTTTTGCTAGCATAGTATGCATTTACTAAAATGCTTTGTTGAAAACTTTTTTTTTGCAAACAGTATACATTTACTAAAATGCATTGTTCTTTCGTATATGGTGTTTGTAAAAAAGTTTTTCAACAAAGCAGTTTAGTAAATGTATACTATGTTTGCAAAAAACAGCATTTTAGTAAATCTGTACTATTTTTGCAAAAAAAAGTTTTGTTTTTTTTTGTAGCTTTTTTTAATTCATACTATTGAAAGGCATTTTTTACTTTTTTTTTTTTACTGATTTAAAAAAAATCTCAAGACATTTTATATTATAATATACATTTACTAAAATTCTTTCTTCTTTTGTATACTGCGTTTGGAAAAGTTTTCAACAAAGCGTTTTAGTAATGGTATAGCCTACTATGTTTGCAAAAAAAGTTATATTTTATTTTATTAATTCATTTTTTTACTGTTTGCATTAAAATAAAATCAATTTTAGCATCAGGTTTGGGTCAAAATAGCTCATACCATAAAAAAATAAAAATATCCCCATTATGAGTTTTATTCAAACCTAGCATACAGTTACTAAAATGCTTTGTTCTTTTGTATAATGTTTGCAAAAAAAAAAAAAAAAAAAATTATTGATACTATTGAAAGGCATTTTTTTACTGTTTGCATTAATTACATTAATCTTATATTAGCATCAGGCTTGGGTCAAAATAGCTCATACCTTAAACAAAAAAATACCCCCATTATGAGTTAATTTTAATTACAGTTGATTAACACCAAAGCAAACATAGTTTACATTTACTAAAATGCTTTGTTGAAAACTTTTTTTGCAAACATAGTATACATTTACTAAAATGCTTTTTTTTGCAAACATAGTATACATTTACTAAAATGCTTTGTTCTTTTGTATACTGTGTTTGCAAAAAATACTGTTTGCATTAAAAAAAAAATCATACTTTACATTTACCAAAATGCTTTGTTGAAGACTTTTTTGCAAACAGCATACATTTACTAAAATGCTGGGGGGTTTTTTTACAAACAGTATACATTTACTAAAATGCCTTAAATACTTAAATTCTCAAGTATTATTCTAAATTTACATTTACACCATTTAATTATTATTAATACTAATGAAAGGCATTTTTCTTACTGTTTGCATTTAAAAAATAAAAATAAAAAAGCTTAATTTTATATTGGTCTTGGGTCAAAATGGCTCATACCTTCAAAACATATGCAAAAACATCCTCAGTATGACTTCTTTTTGTTAGATTTGATATATTCTTGGCCTGTTGTGACTAAATATTGCAGACTATAGGTTTGCCTCTGCAAACAAGCATTTCACAATGTTTTGTTTTAAATGAACAAAATGTAGTCTTAAGCGTTTCCAAAAACTAAACCAATGATTACACTGAAATCCACTGAATCCATTTGAACATGTCCTCAGGGAAATATGAAAAGACAAAATGGTTAGAAAAACAATGTGCAGGAGATAAAGGAAAAGAACATGAAAGTGCAATAGTTGCAAATGAACAGACAAATTGCAGGCAGCTGTTTTTAACAACATTTATTTTGAAGAAAGAATCTCCTGCAGCTCCCGAAACACACAAATGCTCCAGTCTACTTCAGCTTCTTCTTGGGACGCAGGTTGTTGGTGTGGCCGCACTTCTTCTTACGGCAGTTGACGGCACGTGGGTGCAGACGAGCGTAACACCTGATGATGCCAGAACATCACTTCATTACCATGAGATTTCCATCACCAACACATGACCTACATGAGACAGTTCATCACTAGATCTTAATAGCGAAGCGTGTGCTCTTACTTGCGGCAGATCATCTTCTCGCAGTTGTATTTCTGGGCCAGCTGTCTGAGAGACGGCTCGATGATGCCTCCTCTGAGACGCAGCACCAGGTGAAGAGTGGACTCTGAGGGGAAAAAACCCAGAAACAAACATCATAAATACAGGAGTTCTTTAGCAGCAACAAAAAAAGGGTTTTCATTTTTAAAACAATCCAGGTTTTACAAACCTTTCTGAATGTTGTAGTCTGAAAGCGTGCGACCGTCTTCCAACTGTTTGCCAGCGAAAATCAGACGCTGCTGGTCGGGTGGGATGCCTGAGGAGAAAATAGACATGTTAATGCTCTGAAGAATAAAAATAACCTAAGACAAGACATGTAAAAGACAAACATGACCCTGGTCCACAAAACCAGTCATAAGGGTCCATTTTCCCCCATTTATACTTAAAAAATAAAAATTTGTTAGGATAGGACAATATTGAGAAAATCGCCTTTAAAGTTGTCCAAATGAAGTTCTTCGCAATGCATATTAATAATCTTATTAATACAATTAAATTTTCATATATTTACAGTAGGAAATTTACAAAATATCTTCATGAAACATGATCTTTAGTTAATATCCAAGTGATTTTTTGCATAAAAGAAAAATCAATAATTTTGACCCATACAATGTATTGTTTGGCTATTGCTACTTAAGACTGGTTTTGTGGTTCAGGGTCACAAATATATACACTACGAGTCAAAAGTTTTAAAACACCCTCTCATTTAATGTTTTTTAAATAAGTTTCTTATGCTTATCAAGGCTGTTTTCACTTGATCAAAAATACAGGAAAAAAAATTTAATATTGTGAAATATTATTACAATGTATATCAATGTTTTTCTATATTAATATACATTAAAATTTAATCTATATCTGTAATTAAAGTTGAATTTCCAGAATCATAACTCCAGTCTTTAGTGTCACATGATTCTTCACAAATCATTCTAATATGCTGATTTATTATCAGCGCTGGAAACAGTTGCGCTGCAAAAAATATTTTTGGAACCTGTGATATTTTTTTCAGGATTTTTTGATCAATAAAAGGTTAAAAAATAACAGCATTTACTTAAAATAAAAAGGTTTTCTAACAATATACACTACAGTTCAAAAGTTTGGAGTCAGTACATTTCTATTCTTTCTTTTTTAAAGAAATTAACACTTTTATTCACCAAGGATGTGTTAAATTAATAAAAAGTGATAGAATAGATTTACATTGTTAGAAAAGATTTATATTTTGAATAAATGCTGTTCTTTTTAACTTGTTATTCAAAGAATCCTGTAATATTAGAATGATCTCTGACGGATCATGTGACACTTAAGACTGGAGTAACAGCTGATGAATGTTCAGCTTTGCATCACAGGAATAAATTATAAAGTATATTAAAATAAAAAAAAAAAACATTATTTTATATTGTAATGACATTTTGCAATATTACTGTTTTTTTCTGTATTTTTGATCAAATAAATGCAGCCTTGATGAGCATGAGAGACTTCTTTAAAAAACATTAAATGAGAGGGTGTCCCCTTTTGACTGCTAGTGTATATGAAGAGTTCAGATGCAAAAGCCTCCATCTGATGTCTTTCTTCAGATAAAAATGCATTTTTTTTTTTTTAGTGTAAATGTCTAGGTTTCTACCCAAGAACCAGTACTTCTGATTCAGCTGAGACTGGGATTTTATCAGATTTTTAGACAGAGATGGCTCTTGGGGGTTTTGCATCTGAACTCTTCATTTATAAACAGTAAAAAAGTCTCAATTCTTGTATCAAGATATATTTACTTGAGAAGCAACTATAGTAGCAACTACAGTAGTTTATAGTTTTGTTTTCTGAGAAATAAGCATTAACTCGATTAACTGTTAAATTCTGCAGACTACATAACTTCACATCTTCATTTTGTCTCCCAAGTAAATGCATCTTGATTTAAGGATATTTAGATATCATATACTTGAAAACAAGAAAAAAAGAATACGTCTTTCAACATTAAAAATTATTGAATGGTAAGATGTTTGATTTTTTTTTTAAAGAAGTCTCTTCTGCTCACTCATTTATTCGATCCAAAGTACAGCAAAAATAGAAAATTCTGAAATATTTGTACTATTTAAAATAACTGTTTTCTATTTGAATACATTTTAAAATCTAATTTATTCCCGTGATTTCACAACTGAATTTTTAGTATCACCACTCCAGTCACATCCTTCAGAAATCATTAAAATATTCTTATTTGCTGCTCAAAAACATTAAATTGAAAACAACTGAGTTTTTTTTTTTAGGTTTACTTGATGAACAGAAAGTTCAGAAAAACATCATTTATCTAAAATAGAAATATTTTGTAACATTATAAACGCCTTTATCATCCATTTTTAATCAATTTAAAGCATCCCTGCTAAAAAGTATTAATTTATATAATTTCTTCCCCAAAAATGTAATGGTATAGTATATAATGTTACAAAAAGCTTATTATTTCAGAAAATGCTGATCTTTGGATCTTGCTATTCATTACAGTTGGTAATGCATATATATAATTTTCTGCAATATGTTTAAGACTTTCTGCACCTATAAGACACTTAATTGTTGGAAGAGCAACCTAAAATGTCTCGAGCCCCACAGAAACCCTGTTTTTCCATCACATTCACAACACCATCAGCTGAAGCTCATACACACCCTCCTTATCCTGGATCTTGGCCTTCACATTCTCGATGGTGTCGCTGGGCTCGACCTCGAGGGTGATGGTCTTACCGGTCAAAGTCTTCACAAAGATCTGCATTTTGCCACTGTCACATAAAGAAAAGACAATCAACATCATTCACAGTCACTTACAGCATCAAACATCAGCCACTGATCAGCATCTATCAAGTCCACTGATGATCACAAGACCAAAACAAGCAAAAAATACCACAGTTCTGGATTATTTCTGTTCTGCAGAGGCACATACCATAGTATAAACTAAAATAACTACAATTATGAAACAGTATAGTTCGTAACACAGTGGTAAATCCATGATTTTAAAGCATGTTTCATGGTAATAATTGGAAATAACATATATTCTGTACTGAATGACATTAAAAACACTAATTAGTGATCAAGATCTGACTTTATAGCACATCATAAACGAGTTTTACGTCACTCAAACACTGACAGCAACCCGTAATCTCACCAAAATCAAACTATAAGAATAACTTAAGCGTTATCACGTAAAAACAAGCATGTATTCTAGGTTTCTGTTGCTTTATTGTATGTTTGGCGTGAGTTCTGGCAGGAGTTTCTCTGACACACATGGCAGAAGCGGCCATGACACTCCATCACCACACTTATAGCTTCAAACCGCACAAACGCGTCTAAATCCACCACATAACCGGCTTTAATCACACCATTCGTGAATATAAATATCTTATGTATACTTTCGTACAAACGTAAGGGTGAATAAAGGGAGAAAAGGTGTCAAATTTAGACAATCGTGCGGACGGTAATCCTCACCCTCGCAGTTGCTGCTGATCCGGGCGGAAAAAGAACGACGCGTTTTTCGTGCGTGAAGTTCGAGTGTATTTGAGGATTAAAGCGGCTTTACCGCCGCCTGCAGGAGCGGAGCGGAACCGCAGCACGGAAAAGGTTTCTAACCACTATAAACATTTTCTCCATATTTCTTTAGCATGTGGGTTTTTCAGAATCAGAGTCAAAGCAACTAACATAAGGTCTGTGCTGGTTTTATATAAATGTATAATCCGACGTTTGGTGTCGTTTGCATGTATATAGGCCTACTGTTTGTCTTAGAGTATTATTAAATGTTATTTAAAAAGTAAAATTAGGTGTAGAATTAAAACTGTGATGTGATTTGTCACAATAATTTAAAATGTAATAGTTATATTAAGAAACTTTATATATATATATATATATATATATATATATTACAAAACAAATCATATTTATATACTAAATAATTAAGAATTATTATATTATTGTATATTATAAAAACAATATCAATACATATATTATATAAATATATAAAATTATTAAATATTAAATATTTAATTTATATATATATATATATATATATATATATATATATATTATTTTTTATATAATTACATATTTTTAAATGTATGCATGCATCTTTTAATGAATTCACAATTTAATATTAATATAGATAAAATTAGGACTAAATGTAGAATTTAAAATGATGTGTGTCAACTTACAATTTTAAATTTATATTAATAATACATATTTATTAATAATATAGACTTTTAATATATATAAAATATAATTATTATATTATTATATATTATCTAAAATAATCTTAATATTAATTTAAATATTAGATATGCATGTATATAAAATAAATAAATATGTAATTTGCCAAAATGTAAAATTATATATATATATATTAATAATATAAAATAAAATAATTATTATATATTATATAAAACAATATTAGTACATATAATACATTCACAATGTCATAATTTAAATAAAAATAATAATTTAAATATTATATATATATATATATATATGCATGTTTTTTGTAATATAAAAAATAAAATATGCAAATATGTAATATTTATATTAATGATATAAGTTGTATATAAATATATATTATATAAAACAATATTAATGCATAGTACATATACAATGTCATAAATATTATTGATTAATTTAAACACAATATTATATATATATTATACAATTTATATATATTTTAAAAGTAGAATTAAATGTAGAATTAAAAATAATGTGTTTTGTCAAATATTTATTAATAAGGACATATTTATTAATAATATACTTTTAATATATATATATACACACACACACACACACACACACACGCTTAGTTTTAAAGGTTGATGAATTAAAAAGAAAAAAAGAAGCCAAGATATTTCACAATATATTCATATATATTCTACCAGAATACAATAAAACATTCAACAGTGACATTCAAAATGAAACCTACAGATATATTTACAAAACAAATCATTCATTTCAAACAGATCTCATGTTCTTCATCATACCAGTGCACAATAAATACAGTGTATTTTCAGTTTATAGTCTATTTATTACAGACTGAACATGACTGACATGGATTTGCATTGCTGATCTGTCATGAACTTAAATGCACACATCAGCTAGTCTTTTTATTTCCATTCAGTTCAATTCTACTAAAAGTAGTAGCTTTATGAGCTGCGACTAAATAAAGAGAAATTCATAAAGAATTCATTGATCTACCTCTCCCTCATAAATACTTTATCGTTGAGTTGTTTAATGGTGTAAATGAGAGTAATTAGTGTTGTTTGTGTCTCTGAAGCACAGTGCAGCGACGCTCTGATAATCTCCTACAGATGAATGAGGAACGACAGAGCTGCTATCTGGCTTTCGGCAGTCTTCTGTTCGCGTCGGCTTTCTGGTTAGTCAAGTTATTCAAGACGCAGCTGGAGCTGAGCATCGCCAGCCTGGAGTCCAGAACCACCCTCCTCTTCCTCCAGGAAGAATGAACTTCCTCCTTCTCTTCCTCTTCCTCGTTGTCTTCCTCCTCTGGATCACTTTCAACATCGCTGCGCTCGTCCTTGTCCAGCTGTTGAAGAAAAGGTCAAAGATTTTGGTTCATCTGCATTTGCCAATATGTGGTTGCAAAATAATTGACCACAATGCACAATACTGTTCATAAAAAATTAGTTCATAAAATTTGGAGAAAAAAAGAGAAAAGTTCCTTTGAGCACAAATTTTTTAAAATTTTAGGTGATTAAAATATATAAAACAATATAGAAACATGAAGAACTTAATTGTAAAAATGTAAACAAAAATTGGGAATTTTTCTTTGGCAACTAACTGAAATAAATCATTTGATGCACTGAACTAAAACTGAAATAAAAACTAAAGCTAAATAGAAAAAAAAAATGACAAAAGCAAAAATACTACAATTAAAAATAACTGAAAATATATAAATAAAAGTAAACTAACTGAAATAAACCATAAAATAACTGAAATAAATTCAGTAAATAATAATACAAATAAATTAAAGCTAAAGAAATGCTAAGTATATATATACACTAAACTTAAAGTTGACAATATAAAAAAGTAAAATAATTTAAGTTATAATACTACACTTACTAAAATGAAAAAATTAATTACAGGTAAACAAATAAATTAAAAAGTAAATTTAAAAATGACAAATAAATAAAACAAAAACTAATAAAAATGACAAAAACACAAAATTACTAAACCCTTAATTAAAATTAAACTAATAAAAGGAAAACTAACTGAAAGAAACTATGTAAGTTGAAATTCTAAAATGTAAAAATTAAAACTGAAAAAAATAAATAATAATAATAATTAATAATTAAAAAAATAATACAAATTAAAAAATAATAATAACTAAAAAAGTATTATTTTCTATTCAATATTTTATTATATAGAAATAACAAAACAAAAAAAATGATAAAAGCACAAAATTATTAAAACTTAAATTAAAATTAAACTAATAAAATATACAAATAAAAGTAAAACTACTGTAACTGAAATAAACCATTTAAGTTATAAAAATGATAATACAAATAAATTCAATAAATAATAATATAATAAAATAAATTAAAGCTAAAGAGAGCTAAATTAAAATTGACAATATAAAAATAAAAATAACTGAAATAAATAATTCACGTTAAATTACTATGCTTACAAAAAAGAATGAACAAATAAATTACAGTTAAACAAAAATATAAAAAGTGAATTTAAAAATGACAAAAGCACAACAAAATTAAAATTAAAACTAAAAATATATAAAATTAAAGAAACAATTTAAGTTGAAATTCTAAAATTGAAAAATTAAAACTTAACATCTTCAGAAGACAAAAGCAGTGTGTTTGTAAAAAATAAATATATCATTAAGAATAGTCCATAATCCATAATAACGCTTTCTCCAGTGAAAAAGTGCTCTGGTCTGAATCTATATATATGACAAAAGCACAAAATTACTAAAACTTAAATTAAAATTAAACTAATATTAAAATATACAAATAAAAGTAAAACTAACTGAAAGAAACAATGTTGATAATTCTAAAATTGAAAAACGGAAATAAAATGTAATTTAATAAATTCAATAAAATTAATAAATAAAAATAATAAATACATAATTTTGTATATATATATATATATATATATATATATATATATATATATATATATGTTTTTTTTTTTTTTTTTTTAACTACAACTAACGAAAAGAACAAAAGTACTAAAACATAAACTAATATTAAAATGAAAACTGAAAATGTCAAAATAAAAGCTCATTCATACCATCGATACCACTTTTATGCAATTCTATCCTGACATTTTTACATGACTTTTAAATGTCTTAAATAGTTTCCGGTGCATTCAGATGAACAGACAGACGGATTAACTTACTTTCCCTAAGAAGAGAAACTTGTAGATCATTCTGAGGATGAGATAAGCCCAGTAAATGTGCAGCGCCTGCAACACCAGCAGCAGCGCATTAAAGAAATAATATCCCATAAAAGGCACAAACACTTCCATGGACAAAACCAGAGTGGTGTAGATGATCCTACAGGAGAGAAAACACACACACACACACACACACACACACACTGATTAAACACTGAGAAATACAATGCAGAAGAGCAGCTTACTTCTGTTACAGCCACTGGATGAACAACTAGATAAAGTGACATTAATAGTGAAGTGTTTTAAAATAGGAGCTGAAGACAATGTCATCTGATACGTCTTGACTGAAAGAGTGTAAAGTTCTTACTTGCTAGGAAACACAACCAGACGTGTAACCAGGAATACAGCAGCAAAAATCACAAACAATGAATCGCAGGTTTTCTTCCAGCCGGCATAGTTGAACATCTTGGCAGACTGAGGAGAAAACAGACAGATTTTAGTTGAGCTACTAGAAATGACTATACATTTTAAGCACTCAAACTTTAAAACTTAAACTAAAACGAGAAATGTTTTCTTGGCAACTACCTGAAATAAAGTTGAAACAAAAATTAAAACTAAATAATAAGTCCATTATTTTTATTTTATTTATTTAATTCTTTGCAAAAAAAAAAAACCTACATATAAAAAAAAAAAAACATTTCTAACACTACAAAAACTGTAATTTAAATTCTATATATATATATATATATATATATATATATATATATATATATATATATATATAATCAGTTTAATTTAAAATTTAGTTTTAGTAGTAATTTTTTTTTTTGTATTTTTTTGTTCTAGTATTCATAAAAACGTTGAATTAAACTTAGAATAAATAAATACATAAATAAATAAATATATGATGCACACAAAGATAAATATAAAACTACCTGTAATAACTTCAACTTGAAACATTTTTACATTTTAAGAAGTGAAACTTAAAAACTAAAATGAGAAATGATTTCTTGGCAACTAACTGAAATAAAAGACATAAATTAACATTAATTATTAAAACTAAATAGCAATACATACATTATTTTGTATTTATTTGTTAAATTATTTTCTGTATGTATGTATGTATATTAAAACAAGAACAAAAAAATACAAACTACTCAAAAAAAGAAAACCTAACAATTTCTAACACTACTAGAACTAAACTTTAAATTTCACTGATAATAAAAAAATACAAATAAAAACATGAAATAAAATACTGAACAAACTGAAATAAAAAGTTAATACATAAATAAATATATATGCAAAATGTATGCATAACATACAAACATTTATAAAATTAGCTGAAATAAATACATTTCTACATTTTAAGCACTGAAACTTATAAACTTTTACAATTAAAACAAAAATGAAAATAAAACAGCATTTTTAATTTGTGTTTGTGTGTGTGTGTGTGTGTGTGTGTGTGTGTGTGTATATTTTAGGGCTGTCAAGCGATTAATCGCGATTAATCGCATCCAAAATAAAAGTTTATGTTTACATACTATATGTGTGTTTATTTTGTATATTTTTATGTACATATAAATACACACACATACACGTACATATTAAAACAAAATATTTATATGTATATATTTTTATACCTGTATACAATTTAGATTATAAATAAATATAAATATTTTAGATATAAATCTAAAATATTTTTCCTTAATATATACATGCATGTGTGTGTATTTGTATATACATAATAAATATACACAGTACACAAATATATAGTATGTAAACAAACTTTTATGTTGGATATGATTAATCATTTGACAGCACTATTATATATATATATATATATATATATATAAGAACAAAATGAAGGGCCCCAAACCCCCCAAAACCTTCAATAAATAAATAAATAGAATAATAATAATAATTCTTAGAAGAACGCCCCTAGTGGCTTGGGCCCTAAAAATACTAAATACTTAAAAAAAACAAAAAAAAAAAACAAATCAAACTAAAAATAAAATTTTCATTAAACTGAAAATATACAAATAAAAAATTTAATAAAATGCTGAAAAAACTTAAAAAAATTAATATGGAAAAACAATATGTAAAACAAACTGAAATAAATTATTTAAGTTGAAATTCTAAATGTTAAGTTCTGAAACATACAAATCTTCAAATAATACAGTTGTAATAAATGCAGTTGAAATACTAAAATGATTAAAACTGAAAAAATTTAAGCTAAATAGCTATATATATAAAACAAATAAATAAATTATAACAAATTACTAAAACTTACTAAAACTTGAAGTAAAACTACACTGTAAACATACAAATAAAAGTAAAACTAACTGAAATAAATATTTTAAGTTGAACTTTTTAAGTACTGAAAGCACATGAAAACCCAAATACAGCACAAAACAACGTCATAAATCCAAAACAAAGCTTAAAGTTCACTGCGAATGGTGACCAGGAACAGGTGTAACTTAAACAGGAAATAAGAGGTGAAATCATGGGATGCTGATAAGTTTGGGGATTTTTCTGGCAGTGTTAGACTCATTGTTTTTGAGCATGAATGCGTGACTCAGCCGTTCAGATCTTACCTCCAGCAGGAAGTCTGAGGAGTCGTGGACGAGCATCACCAGCGTGCCGATGCGAATGTAATTGGAGCAGTACGAGAAACCCAGCAAGAAGATAGTGGCAAAGTGATGGACGATCTGTTCCTTGAAATCCTAAAACAGAATTAACACAAAGGACAAAAGAATATCAGTAACTGATATTATAGTAGACGCTACTGACAGGAAATGAAACCTGAAACAACCAAAGGACAAATCCGTCCAGACAATAGATGATGTGATGCTGACACGCTCCAGGAAGAAAACCACACACTAAATCTTTTTAATTTCACAAACCTTTGAGGATTTAAAGAAACACTTCATCCAAAATGAACATTCCACACTTGGTCACAAAAACGGATCCTTTGAATGGGTGCCGTCAGAATGAGAGTCCAAACAGCTGATAAAAACATCACAATAATCCACACCACTCCAGTCCATCAGTTAACATCTTGACAAGACAAAAAGCTGTGTGTCTGTAAGACACAAACACAGCTGTAAGACATTTTTAACTAAAATATGAGTCCATAATATATAATAACGCATCCTCCAGTGAAAAGAATCCATCTCCTGTTGTCTCTCACATCAAAATCCAGCCACATATTTGTTTAGAGCTGGTTTTGGCTTGTAAACAGTGCTTGATCTGTGCAGATTTCTCTCCTGAGTCAGACCAGAGCACTTTTTCACTGGAGGAAGCGTTATTATGGATTATGGACTATTCTTAATGATATATTTATTTTTTACAAACACACTGCTTTTGTCTTCTGAAGATGTTAACTGATGGACTGGAGTGGTGTGGATTACTTGTGGATTATTGTGATGTTTTTACCAGCTGTTTGGACTCTCATTCTGACGGCACCCATTCACTTCCATTGGTGAGCAAGTGATGCAATACTACATTTCTCCAAATCTGATGAAGAAAATGATCTACATGTAGAATGAATTTATTTTTTGGCTGAAATATGAATTCAAGTTTCTTAACTTTTATTGACTCAGTTGTGAGTATTTTTATTATGAAATAATGTTCAAATATTAAACTGAAGATTCATGTTAATAGATTTGAATATATTGAACTTTATTTTCATAACCGACAGGTGGCTAGCAAAGTAAATAATTGAGCAGCTCTAAAAGGACATTTGTTTCAGTAGAGAAACTCTGAGCCGGTAACACACAAAGGGTTTTTATGTAACACGAGGTCATCATAAAACATTCAAAGAGCAAATAACTCCACTGTGGTACACTATTGTGTGGGATCTTACTTTTCTTTTGACGTCCACAGACACACAGAGCAGCAGAGACCAGTAGAAGCCCAGCTCAAGCATGTAGTACCAGTAATGAACGTCCTGAATCGGCTACAGAAACACAAACACAGGACCTGAATGAAAACGTGGCTCACGGCAAAGAATATGGACATTTCATCACTTTAGTTATTATGGTTAACTAAAACTAAACCCATAAAAAACATTTTCTTTGCTCGAAATAAAATAAACAGGAATAAAAAAAAAATCAACTGAAATAACATAAAATATTAAAAAAATATATTTTATTTTAGTAATCATTTAGTAATGAATCTGTAATGATTTAAATCATTTAATTTCATTTTTGTTACCAAAGATTTCTCAATTTAATTTAGTTTAACTTTTTGTACTAGAAGGCACTACCAGTCAAAAGTTAAAGTTTAAATCTTTTAACTTTTTAAAATGAATGATTTTTTTTATTTGAATATATTTTAAAATGTAATTTTTTTCTGTGATCTGTGATCATATGTGATTTTCAGCATCGTTATTCAAGTTACTGATCCTTCAGAAATCGTTAGAATATTCAGTTTATTATTATTATTATTATTATTATCAATATTTAAAACTGTTGAGTAATTTTTTTTTAGGATTCGATTAATAGAAAGATCCAAAGATCAGCATTTAGCTGAAATAAAAAGCTTTCGTAACATTATACAATAGAAATTCATACTTTTATTTAGCAAGGATGTTTTAAATTGTTTAAAAGTGATGATAAAGACATTCACAATGTTACAAAAGATTTATATTTTAAGATAAATGCTGTTACTCTGAACTTTATATTCATTAAAGAAACCTGAAAAATTCTACTCAGCTGTTTTCAACATAATAATAATAATAATAAATCAGAAGCATAATGCAGAAGAGACTTCTTAAAAAAAAAAAAAACCTTACTGTTCAAAAACTTTTGACTGGTAGTTTATTAAAAAAGAAAACGAAAAAAGAAAGAAATGGGGAAACATTACCAAAACACACAAGAAAATCACTAAAACATACAATAATAAAAATATAAAAATAAAAAATGAATTCAGTTTCATCAACACCAATTTCAAGAATTTAAACAGAAGCTTTTTAAAATCATGAGAAATACAAATTCAACTTCTGACTGCTATTGTAAATATGTTGTCAAAACTAGCATCCATATTAAGAAATATTGCATTTTTTGATATTACAGGTAGATTGTTATGGCTGAAATGTATCACTGTCATAGAATGAAACCTACAGTATGAGTCAGATATATTTCCCATACAAAATATATTTGAAAGACCAAGGCTGCATTTATTTGATTAAAAATACAGTAAAATCTGTAGAATTCTGAAATATTATTTCAGTTGAAAATAACTATTTTCTTTTTGAATAATGTTAAAATGTAAATTATTTCTGTGATCAAAGCTGAATTGTTTAGCATCATTACTCCAGTCTTCAGAGTCACATGATCTTTCAGAAATCATTTTAATATACTAATAATTTGCTGCTCAAGAAACATTTCTGATTGTTATCAATGTTAAAAAATAGTTGTGCAGTCCAATATTTTTGTGTAAACTGTGATAAATTTTATTTTTCAGGATTCACAGATGAATAAAAATTTATTTGAAAATTATAATCTAAATTATCAAAATTATTATCTTTTGTGAAATTATAAATGTCTTTCCTGTCACTTTTGATCAATTTAATGTATCCTACCTGAACAAAAGTATTAATTTCTTTCAAAAGATCTAACAAAAGTCTCAGAATGCTGTATGCTAATTCAGACAGGTGAGCTCACCTGTTGAGGAAATCCTCTCCAGCACTCTCTCTGATCCCAGAACCATGGCGTCTAAGAGGAAGACAAACACTGCGGTCACTTTCACACAACCGACATTAAAATCAAACACCGACAACAAAACTACTTCCTTTAACCGCCTGACAACAAAAGAGCCAGTCAGACTCTGAAAACCACACTTGAGTCCTGAGGGCTAGTGCTGTGTTTCAGAAAAACATTAGAACCGTGTGCATTCACAACAACAATGCTCAAGCGAATTATTCGAATGCTCCTTCTTGTTGATTTAAAGCGTTTAAGGCTTCTGACTAAACCAGAATTTACAGTTGAGGTCAAAAGTTTACATACATCTAGCAGAATCTGCAAAATGTTTTGATTTTAAACAAAATGCATGCTGTTGTTTATTTAGTACTGACCTGAATGAGATATTTCACAAAAAAAAGATGTTTACAAATAGCCCACAAGAGAAAACAATAGTTGGATTTATAAAAATGATGCTGTTCAAAAGTTTACATACACTTGATTCTTAATACTCTGTTATTACCTGAATGATCCACAGCTGTGTTTTTGTTTTGTAGTAGTTGTTCATGAGTCCCTTGTTTGTCCTGAATAGAAAAATCCTTCAGGTCCCACAAATTCTTTGTTTTTTCAGCATTTTTGTGTTTTCAAACCCTTTCCAGCAATGACTGTATGATTTAAAGATCCATCTTTTCACACTGAGGACAACTGAGAGACTCATATGCAACTATTAGAGAAGGTTCAAACACTTACTGATGCTCCAGAAGGAAAAAAGCTCATTCTGTAATTAGGGGTACATTTAGCATTTGACAAGAAAAAAGTTTATCCCAAAAACCCACACATGACCTTACATAGCTGCTTTGAAACTATTTATATTGCATAAAATGCTATATAAATGAAGGTTATCTGTAGCAATATGTGCATAAAATACCATCTATGTTTGCTACTGTCCACCATGTTACCTTTACTGGGTAATATAGTTGACAGTAACTTAGTTGACATTTTTAGTGTTTTGGGCCTATAACTCAACATGGAAGTTTAGAACTACTGAGCATATGGTGTGTTTAGAAATACATTTTTATAAATAAAACATATGTTTTAGTTCAATTGTCTTGTACAAATTTGCAGCAGTAATACTTGGGTAACACTGTTGACATTAAATGAATCTACTATTGACACAGGTTTGCTAGTTTAACCAATATTAGGGCAAAGAGAGAACATAACTTTGTGTTTCATCCATGTGCTTCTAGAGGAAATATCATCAGACTGTGCAAATTATATGAGAATGGGACAAACCATTCCTTTTTGAGGGGGGGTTTTCTACTGGGTAACAAATAAAAAGGTTATATCAAAATAAACACTTATTATTTTTGAAACGCACAGCCACATGTCTTGATAACCTAAACCTAACTAAAGACCAAACTATGAAAGTAATTTATATTTGAGATAATTTCCAAGCTTAAATCCAGACTAGAATGAGCACCTATAAAATCGGACAACTGAATACCAGGGTTTTATGTGATATTTAACATAGATATGGCTTTTTCAACATATAGTAGTGTGATTGGGAAAACTTTTTTTTTTTTTTACTTTTCACCCCCCGGCTCTTAATGCATGGTTTTTCCTCTTTTGGAGCTTCAGTGAGTGTTTGAACCTTTTGTAATAGTTGCATATGAGTCCCTCAGTTGTTCTCAGTGTGAAAAGATGGATCTCAAAATCATACAGCCATTGCTGGAAAGGGTTCAAATACACAAAAATGCTGAAAACCCAAAGAATTTGTGGGATCTGAAGGATTTTTCTGAAGAACAGCAAGCAGTTCAGGACAAACAAGAGACACATGAACAACTATCACTAAACAAAAACACAGCTGTGGATCATTAAGAATCAAGGGGATGTAAACTTTTGAACAGGGTCATTCTTATGAATTCAGCTATTATTTTCTATATGTAAAAATCTTTCATGTGAAATATCTGATTCAGGTCATCAGACTGCAAAATGCAACAACATGCATTTTGGTTAAAATAACATTTTGCAGATTCTGCAAGGTGCATGTAAACTTTTAACCTCAACTGTAACTAGGGGACACTAATTAGGATAAAATAAAGCTTCAAATGTTGACTTACGTTAATTAAAGACGCGAATCCCGCGGTGAAAGAAACCAGGTAGAACACAAATCTCCAGCTGGGGAAACAAAAGATACAGAGTTACTATGGTAAAGAACAGATTTAATACACAACCTTTTGATAAAGCTGAGTTCAAAAATATCAATCTATGTCGAAAGCACAAATGTGACAAAATGCATCATATTTTGTGTGAAAGTGTGACAGTGTTTTTAAAATCAGCAGGAAACAAGCATTGTATCTGATTCAGATATTATGCATGTGCAACTATGACTGTGATATTATCAAAAGCAAATAGCTGAGATGAACTTACCTGGCCTCGCAAAACTTCTTACTGTTGCTGGGTCTGTCTTGGTTCCTGCGGTTGCGAAACCAGGTCTCAACTTGTCTATGAGTCAGGTTGCACTGGTTAACCAGATTGCTGATCTCACTCTAAATGTAATACAGTGACATGAGATATTATTTGACAATGAACAGAAATATTCCCAGTTAAATACAATAGGCCTGTTGACAGCATCTGTGATAGTGATTGCCACACATCATTACAATTCTTTTCAAAGTAATCTTCACTACAAAGACATAAAAACAAACACACACATTTAACAATTTATAACTGAATAATTGTATAATAAAACAGGAACTTATTATTACAATTATTATGTTAAACATTCAATTAATACAAATTCAAAATAATTAATATATTTATTATTTACTAATAAAATAATATAACTGCATTATTAATTAAATTAAATTATTACATTTATTATTAATTGTAACTATTACTATTAACTATTTAATTTAAGTATTATTATATGATATGAATATAAAAATATGAATTCATAATTTGTATATGAAGCTTTTTTATTTTTCTCTTCGCTTCTGTCCTTTTGATTTTTATTTATTATATTGTAGCTTTAATTTATTTTCATTTTCCATTTTCATTTTTGGTAGTTTTAGTAATTTTGACATTTGTTTTATTTCAGTTTTAGTTTTAGTAATTGTACCTATTTAGTTGACTAAGCAACATTTCTAATTTAGTTTTCATCTAATATGTAGCTTTATTGCAATCACTGCAAATTATTTTTTTCTTTATTTTAGTTAATAAAAATATAAAAATGAATACTATCTATCTATTAAATCTATTAATGATTAATGAATTCATATAAATCTCAAATAATATAAATACATTCTTAATTAAATGTTATTATTGTATTTAATATTATTAATGAATGTAAGTATTATTATATATTTATAATAATTATATTTATATATAAATAAATACTTTGAATATGTAACATAGGTGTTTTGAGTTAAATAAAAGTCTTACAATCTTAAGTTTTGGTTTTATATATTTTATATATATATATATATATATATATATATATATATATATAAAATAAAAATGTAAAAAAAAAATTATTTTTATTAATTTTCTGTTATTTTTATTAAGTTTCATTTTAATTTTGGGTAGTTTTAGCAATTTTATTATGTGCTTTTGCCATCTTTATAATTTTGTATATATTTCAATGTAGCATTAATTTATTTTTATATCAGTTTCATTAGATTTGTAGTTAGTTTCACTAATTTATGTGCTTTTGTCTTTTTAATTTTAGTAATTGTATTACTTCAACTTCAGCTTATTTCATAGTTGCCAAGTTAAGATTTTGTTAAAGGTTAAGATTTTGATTTAATATTTAGCTTAAGAACAATTATAAAAAAATTACTGAATAGTTTTAGTTAAGAAAAACTAATTGAAAACACTAAAATTGGCCATAAATATAATACAATTTAATGAATAAAATAAAAAGGTCAAATAACCTTCTACTTCAGCCTACACCTTTTCCAGTAATGTAAAAAATATTTAATAATTAAATTAATTATAATGGATTATTTACTTAATTACTTCAAAACATATCTTAACACGAGAATACCAGTAAAATATGTTAAAGACTATTAAAATGTTAAAATAATGAAATGAACTCCAGAAATAGATGGCAACAGTGAACACAATCCAAAAGAAATGTCAACACTATCAGGTTTCTTACAAGGCTTCCTCTTACCGAATGAGATATACATGCATATTTACTTTCCCTAGTGCCTTATTAAAACAATAATGTCCAAAACAATTAAGTAATAAAAGAAAACAATAACACACTCATTTGCAAATCACTATGGGTATTTTCCAGGAAAGTAGGATGCAAAACAACAACTGTTGGAGAATAATCTCTAGTTGTATGTTTGAATAAATGCATGGAGATTCATATGTGTGTTTAATGTTGTTTGTACAGAAGCAGGTGTTCAGGTGTATTAGTTTACTTCAGGGACATATCTGTCCCCAGATATTTGTGGATGTGTTCAAAGGGATGGGTTTCTTAAAAATTAAAAAATGTTTCTTAAATTCTAATAATGTTTCTTGAAATATAAAGGACTCAAAACTCATTTGTTGTTTAATTATTGAAATTATAAAAATTAAACACATCAGTAAAGAAATATATTGGAATAATAAAAAAAATAATTCCCTGTAGCTTTCATCTATTTTTAATTCAGTTTTCAGTTTAGTTGTTTTAGTCATTTTGTTATGTGCTTTTGTCATTTTTTGTATATTTTACTGTAGCCTTTATTTATTTTTTAATTCAGTTTCATTTAAATTTTATTTAGTTTTAGTCATTTTGTTATGTGCTTTTGTCATTTTTTAATTATTTTTGTATATTTTACTGTAGATTTCATCTATTTTTATTTTAGTTTTCATTTTAAGTTCAGTAATTTTGTTATGTGTTATTGTATTTTTTTTATCATTTTTGTATATTTCCCTGTATTATTAATTTAACTTAATTATTTTATTATTAATTTAATTGTATTAATTAATTTGTTTTGTAGTAACTGCTGTTTTATTTAATTATGTTGTTTCTTTTTTTCAATTAATTATTTTTTTAATTAATTTTAGCAATTAAATGTATTATTTTTGGTTATCTAATATTTAGCTTTATTTCAATCACTGAAATGATTTTAATAGTTAACAATAACAGTAATAACAGTAACAATACATAATACATGACACATAAATACAAATAAATATTAAATTATAATAAAAACAAACAAATAATAAAAATATAATATTTTAAATAAATATTATATATTTGTATATTAAATAAAATAATACTTTATTTAATTGTAATGCATCTGTATAATACTCAAAGCACGAAAACATTTTAAACAACAAGAAAAACCATACATAATACATGACACATAAAGACAAATAAATATTAAATTATAAAAACAAACAAATAAAAAATATATATAAAATATTATATTTTAAATAAATATATTTGTATATTAAATCCAATAATATATATTTTTTAATTGTAATGCATATTTATAATACTCACTAAAGCACTAAAACATTACAAACAACAAGAAAAAACAAACATACATGACACTTTTTGTAAAAAATGTCACTGCAAATGTGTTTTGAGTCATTTCTCGAAACAATCAAGTGATATAATCAACAGAAATTTCTGGTATGTCCTCATTTAAAGCAAATATGTGCATATGTGTACTAACCTGCGTCGGCTGTCTGCTGTTTTTAGTGTAAAACGCCTCCAAATTTGGGGCAGGAGTGACTTTCAAACGAACTTGATCTTTGACTCCTAAAACTCTGCTGAGAGGAAACGCCACACATCTGCATGAGAGAGAGAGACGGGAAATAAAGGTCACATGATGCATTTCATCAACGTCTTCTTGTTACTAAATGAGGCCTTTATTCACATCCTCAGAAAATAAAAAAAGCATGCATTGCTCAAAGGTTGCTCATTTAAATGCAATTATGATTGTTGTTTAATGTGTAATATTACCTACACAAACACCATTATTGTATATGAATATGTTTGCACTGGCTGGACTTTAATTAGACGTGGAAACATGATTCGGGATCAGTGGAGGGTGAACAGGTCGCAGCATCAGCTGACATGACAGTCTCTTTGCTTTTGTCATTTCATAAAAATTATTTTTGTATATTTTAGCGTAGCTTTCATTTATTTTGATTTCAGTTCTCGTTTTAATTTGACCTAGTTTTAGTCATTTTTTTTACATGCTTTTGCCATTTTATATTTTTGTATATTTTACTGTAGCTTTAATGTATTTGTATTTATTTATTTTTTCATTTGAATTTAGTTTTAGTAATTTTTTTTACATGCATTTGTCATTTTTTATTATTTTTGTATATTTTTCCTGTATCTTTCATTTATTTTTATTTCAGTTGTCATTTTAATTGTAGTTAGTTAAAGTAATTTTGTTACATGCTTTTGTCATTTTTTTATTTTTGGATATTTTACTGTAGCTTTGATTTGTTTTTATTTCAGTTTTCAATTTAATTTTAGGTTATGTGCTTTGTCTTTTTAAATTATATTTGTATATTTTTACTGTAGCTTTAATTTATTTTTTATTTCAGTTTTCATTTTAGTTTTAGTAATTTTGCTATGTGCTTTTGTCATATTTTATTGTAGGTTTAATTTATTTTTATTTCAATTATCATTTTGTTAGCTTTAGTAATTTTGTTACATTTTTTATGTTTGCATATTTTACTGTAGCTTTAACTTAGTTTATTTCAGTTTTCATTTCAATTTTGTTATGTGCTTTTGTCATTTTAATTATTTTTATATATCTCAATTAATTTTTATTACAGTTTTAGTTTTAGTAATTGCCTATTTATTTATTTTTATTAATTTTATTATTTTTTAATTATTTTAATAATTGAATTAGTTTCAATTAATTACTCAGGCAACACTTATAATTTTCAATACGTTTTTTTTATTATTTTAAATATATTTTAATTTAGCTTGCATTTATTTTTATTTTAGTTTTAGTAATTGCTTATTTATTTATTTATTTGTATTAATTTATTATTTATTAATTATTCAATTTGTTTCAGTTAATCACCATATATTTTATATATATATATATATATATAATAATAAAAAAATACAATTATATTTTTAATTTGTATACATCTTCATAATACTCAAAGCACTAAAACACTACAAACAACAAGAAAAAACATACATAATACATGACACCTAAATAAATAAAAATAAATTAAACGTTTTTAAAAATTTCACTGAAAATATGTTTTTAATGTTTTGAAACTATGATTTCTAATACAAACACATGTGCTTGTCTGCGTCTGCCTGCTGCTGTTTGTTGATACAACATCTCCCTCCCTTCCTATAACACAGCGGCCTTCTTTCTCTGCTCCCTCGGGTCACACACACAATACACAGAAACACACACCTGCTGGTCGCGCCGTTAGACGCACAATGACGTGTAAAGTTACACCACAGCAGACGATAAACGTGCAAAACTAAACAAAAAGACTGATTGCATGTGGAGATACAGCACATTTAAGCATGCATGCTAAACATTCAAGTATGCATGCATGAGAGAGACTAATGGAATCAGAAACTAACAAACAACTTTCATTAGAGGTACTGAAAGACGACTGAACACCGTGAGACACATTCTTGCAATGTAAACATTTAGAAATTATTTTTTACCAAAATGTTCACATTTTTTAAAGGAAGTGCTAAGGTTGTTCTGCTAACAAGTTATTTTATTTTATTATTTAGTGATGGTTTTAGATGGCAAAAAGACCATAACAGATTATGTGGTCAGGTAAGGACAAAAACAAACACACACTATTTATTATTAGTATTATTATTAATACACTTTAAAATAAAATATAAAAATTTGTATTTATTAATAATAATAATAATAATAATAATAATAATAATATACATGTATTACTATTATTATTATTCAAGTAATATTTCTATTGTATTATGATTTAAAATATAAAAATGAAATCAATTAAGCAACATTACTCTTGCAATAATAATATTGTACTGTAAAATATACATTTATATTCAATAATAATAATAATAATAATAATAATAATAATACATTTATTATTACTTTTAGTTAATTCTTATTCTTATTATTAGTTTTATACTTATTAAACTTACCTTTTTTGCTATTTAAATGAATCAAATAAAAATATTTTTGTGTTTGAATAATATTGTACTTTAAAATACAAAATTAGTATTTATGAATAATAAATGTATTACTACTATATTAAAGTAATATTTTACTGCATTATTATTTAAATGATAACAATGGCAACTCTTGTAATAATGATATTGTACTGTAAAATAAAAATGTATATTCAATAATAATAATACATTTATTATTATGTTATTATTATTATTATTATTGAACTTTTTTGCTGTTCAAAATAAAAATTAAACATCAATAAAAATTATATTTGTATAGGAATGATAATATTGTATTTTAAAATATAAAAATGTATTTATTATTATCAATAATACTACTACTAATAATACATTTATTATTACTATTAATTTTATTATTGTTATTATTATTAAACTTTTTTGTTATTCAGATTTTAAAAATTAAACACATTAATAAAAAATATATTTGTATAGGAATACTTTCACTTTGAAATATATACATGTACTATTAATCATAATAATAATAATAATAATAATAATACATTTATTAATACTATTATTTTTATTATTATTATTGAACTTTTTTGTTATTAAATGATAAAAATTAAATGCATTATAATATTGCACTTTAAAATATTAAATTTGTAATTAAAATTTTAATTCATTATATTTACTGTTACTATTATTATTGTATTCATATTCAGGTTGGAAAATATGGAAATGCATAAAAATATGGCACAAAACAAGGAATGCCCAAAAAACGTGGCGATACTGTGGTCCTTTTTGTAACTGAACTCCTATTCTGTTATTAAATCAAGTCAAAGCTGGCTCAATTACATTTAAAGCCCTGAGGACTTGATAAAGTCATCAGTCACCTCTCAAAAGCGTAACGAAGCATGATGAATCCCAGAGCTAGAGGCAGCGCCAGGAGCAGATCCCGCGGGAGAGGACGCCGAGAGCCCACCATCTTCTCCATATCCTCCCAGCTGATTCCTGGAGGAAGCCAATACTCCTGCTTCCACAGCCACTGACTGATCTGCTCCATCCTTCAGCTGGAGAAACTGAGCCAAAAAACAAAACATTAGAATAGAAAACTACTGAACAGTATTGTGCTGATTCCACAGTACAGTGATGCTTTCAGACAACGTTGCACACTTTACTCCTGGCCGATGAATTTCCATGTCTTTTCCATGCCCTTTACAATCATTTAGGATTACTGGAGAAAGACTGATTTGTTCAGAGATTGGGCAGGGCTCCACAGACCATTTCAGACTAGGAAAAATTATTTAGGAGCACCGTGTGCGATAATTGCAATATGACGAGCAATATGAAGAATTATGGCAATTGAACAGTGAAGATATTATTCATATTATTCAAGATATTATATAATTAAAAAAAAAAAAAGACTCTTCTGCTTAGCAAGTCGGTGGTAGCTTTGATCACAGGAATAAATTACATTTTGAAACATATTCAACTAGAAAACAGTTATTTTAATTTATTTATTATATTATTATTTTAAATAGAGTAAATGTTTTGAAATTTTACTGTTCATGCTGTACTTTGGATCAAATAAATGCAGGTTTTTAAAAAACATTAAAACTCTTACTGTTCAAAAACGTTTGATTGATCAACAGACAGTTGGATGTTTCATGCTGTATTTATGTCTACAATATTTTAAACCCGTGATTTTTACATATATCAAATAGTTACTGAACATTAGACCAAATGTTTGCAAACTTTTTTTATGCTAAAGACCTCCAAATAGTAGTATTTGATCTTGTTAATAAATATAAAGAAAGCTGTATATTTTTTATGAATAAAACTGAATTTAGTGTGTGAGAAAAATATTTAATGTAATATTATGACAATTAAATCAAATAATTGTTTCCAAAATTCAATAATTGTTATTATATTTTATTATATTTGTTATTATTATTGTTGTTATATTATATTGTTTTATAAAATATTACTCAAAAAAATCCGAAATTAAATAATTAGGTTTTGCATTGGTGTTATACTTAAAAAAAAAACAAAAAAAAAATTTCTGACCAGTCTTTAAATAGGTAGAATGATTACTAAATCAAACTGATTACTAATATTAATTATTGTTATTATTATTATTCATATTAAAAACAATAATGAATTAAATTTTAACCCCACATTCGAGCCAGCTTGAAAACCTGTGGGTGTTTTTAGGTGAAAGACAAAGACGAACACACATGTGTCTGATGTACCATGAAAGAAGTCATCATGTCCATCAGATAAATCTTTGCACACATAATGCCAGTTATCTTTCTCGTCTCGCTCTTTAGTAAATGTTTTTGACGACACACCTGCCTAAAACTCACCTGAACGACAGATGACTGCTGATAAACAATGAGACATTCTTGTTTTACGGGAAATAAACAGCGTTCAACACGTTTAGACAGGATCGGCGCTATCTATGGGCAGAGCAGGCAATTGCTTAGGGCCTCGGACTTTGAGGAGCGGCCTCCATAACGGTAACACATTTGCCAGAACCAATATCCTGAAACAAGGCTAAATAAGCATACAAAGAAGTACAGCTCCTGTACTTGATGACTGTGCTCATTTAGAGTGGGTTCTTTCACTGCGTGATTCAGTCTAATAAAATGCATAATATTCAGAATATGGGGGCAGAGAATGTATATTTATATAATTTCATATAGTTAATCAAAATCACACAAAAAGTGGCATTTTTTTTTTTTTTTGCAAAAATCACAAATGTGATATTGGTTTTATACATTTCATAAACTAGAAGTTAATATTCAAAAACGTACATTTTAGACACCATATTGCCTATTTTCACCAACAAAATGGTTCCAAACACTGTTTTGCGTCTCTAAACAACATGACAGTGTTTCGTTCCTTAATGAATCAACTGTTTAAATGATTCGGTTTAATTGCAATGACTCTCTTATTAACATTGAATTAAAAGTACCTGTTAATTTTTTAAATAATTGCAAATATCAGCATTCAACGTTTTATGATTAAAATATTGAAACATTATTATTGCATTTGTAACTGCAGGTTAAATGCATGCATGCCCTGCATTAAACAGTGGGTGAATACATCTAAATGCCAATTCAGATGCAGCGCCTGTGTTTCCTCTGCATTGAAAAGATGAATTTTGTTAATAATTTATCTTATTTGTGTGTCAGCAGCCTAAAATGTCTTATTATTCTAAGTGACTTTATTGATTTAACATAAAAATTGATGCAAAAGATAAGGAACTCGTTCAGAAATAACTGGAAACTGGTTAGAAATTTTTGTAACTTTTTGTAACTTTTTGTAACTTTGTAATTGGAAACACACTGTAACTTTTTGGAAATTACAGTGATTTCTATATTTACCTATTCAAAAGACTACAAAAGTGACCCCAGTTCTGCACATAAATATTGCACAAAGTAAACTAAAAACATGACGTTTGCGTCTGTGGTTCGCTGCAATCATTACGCCGCAATGCGCATCTGTTAAATTTAATTTATACAACAGTTTCATACATTTTTGATTTTACACAAAAGTTAATATTAATTAACTTATATTTTAGGAACACTGTTGTCTGATTGAACACAGCGCGGTTCCGTTTATGAATGAATCTGCGCTTTTGAATAAATCTAGTGAATCAATGATTCAGTGACCCTTTCATGAAGAGAATCACTTGCTTAGTTCCTAAATGAAACAGCCGTTTGAACGAATCGTTTTAATGAATGATTCAGTCACAAAGACTCTGACTTGCTGCCACCTGCTGGTGGTTTCAGTTTCATTTTTTTAAGTATAAATTGAAAGCTCACAATTCTGAGGAAAAGTCACAATTACGAGTTATCAATTCACAGTTCTAAGATAAGTCACAGTTACGAGATATAAAATTGCAATTCTGACTTTTTCTCAGAATAGTGCGATATAAACTTGCATTTGCGGAATTTAAAAAAATATAAACTTGCAATTATGAGAAAAAATTACAATAACGAGATATAAACTCGCAATTCTGTCACAATTATGAGATATAACTCACAATTCTGCGAAAAAGTATTTTTTGCGAAATATAATTAGCAGTTCTAAGAAAAGTCACAGTTACGAGACACAAACTCGCAATTCTGACTTTTGTCTCAGAATAGTGCGACATAAACTAGCATTTGCAATTTTAAAAAAGGTCACAATTACGAGAAATAAACTCGCAGTTCTAAGAAAAGTCACAGTTATGAGATATAAACTCACAATTCTGACTTTTTCTCAGAACAGTGCAATATAAACTCACATTTGCGATTAAAAAAAAAAAGTCAGAATTTCAAAATATAATCGGGCAATTCTACAAAAAACTATTGAGATATAAACTCGCAATTCTGAATAAAGTCACAATTACGAGAAATACATTTGCAGTTCTTAGAAAAGTCACAATTACGACATTTGAAGTTTCCAATTTGGAATATTTCCAAAACTCCCCAGATTAATTTTCCATAGAAAGTTTATGGAAAATTTCCCTTTGCAACCGTAAATATTGTGAAATAGAAAAGTTTAAGAAAAAAAGCCTGCATTTATTTAAACCAGAAATCTTTTGTAACAAACCATTCAAAAGTTTGCAATTCAGTGGGTCAGTATTTCTTTTCTTTTCTTTTATTTCTTTTTTTTTTTTTTAAAGAAATTAATGCTTTTATTCATAAAGACGTGTTAAATTGTTGCTGGAAATTCAGCTATGATATTTTAAAATATGTTAAAAATACAAAACCATTATTTAAAGTTTTTTTTTAATGTAACTTCTTTTTTTATTATTTAAGTTTCACAATATTATAGTTCTTTCTGTATTTCTGACAAATAAATGCAGATTTGATTATAGGAGACTTCTTTCAAAAACATTAAAAATATTAATGTGTCCAAACTTTTGACCGGAAGGCTACTACTACATAAGTAAAAATATACAAATCTCAAAATGAAATATTGTATGAATAAAAAGGTTAGGAATTAAATGTGTTTCAAAGGCATTTAATTGTCACAGGACACATTCATAACATCAGGAATTACCAATCAACAAATCATACAGGGGAAATGCCCGATACCTGCTTATGTCCTCTGCCGGGTTTCCTGCCGGATGATGATGATGATGATGATGGTGTGTGATGATGTGCGCAGTTCTGATCAGCGGATTTTACGCAAATTAATTTCCATGGAGATTTGCATCTAGAATCCTGCTCATAAAACCACCGCCGTCCAAATGCAATGCAGAAAATATAAAAACGAAATTAAAAAATAATGAAATAATCTTCAAACGACATTCTCTGTAGCCTGCCCTTGGCGGCGTTGCGTTGGATTAGTTAGTAATAAATATCCAATAAAAATAAACCGGAGGAATCGATTCCTTTCGCTTCGAAATCCCACACCTTGATGAATGTGAAGAATAAATGCTGAGATTCGTTATGTCTGATAAAAGTGAGACAGTCTGCTCTTAACGAGAGACTGGTGTCTGTCTGTGGGTGTGTCGAGACGCCTATTGGTCCAGCAGATGATGCTCGGAGGTCCGAGTCGTTTAGGTGACTCGGTTCTTTTGAACCGCCCGTTTGACTGCTGATTCAATTATGCGTTTCATCTTAGACAAACGCTAGAAAAAGTGTTTATTTAGTGTCTGATAATTATGGATTTGTCGTTATGCCATAAAACATTGTTTTTCAATCTCATTGTGGTTGATGTGACCATATAAAAAAATAAAAAAAGAACCGTATTCATATCAACTAAGTTAAATATGTTTGTTTGTGTGTGTCATAGGGCTTGTTCATATCATTACCCAGCAGCAATAATAAAATAAATAAATAAATAAATAATAAAAAGCTCATTAATAATAAATGAACTGATCCACTTCAACCGATTCACTAAAAGGAACCGAATCGGACAAAGCTTCCATACACATCAAATACAGATATAATTCTATAACTTCTATAATAAAAGTAACAAACTTACCGGTTAATGTCCTGTTTTCGCTCACATATAAACTGATTAGATGAGTTTACCATTAAGTAGCCTGCAGAAACAATAGCATTGGCATGTTTTGGATATGATTTTAAAACAGACAGAATGAACAAGTCAAATATAAGAAAAACTGGTAACGTTAGCCTATTGGCGTTATTTGGACATCATATAGGCTATTAGACTATATAGTATAAACAAGACAAATCTGACAATCTATAACTAATATTAGCATGTTTTTGGACATGATAACATAAACAAGAGAAATCTGTCAAACAAGAAGAACGGGATTCACATCAGCTAAATATGTTTTTTGTGTCATATAGCTTGCTCATACCATTACCCAGAAGCAATAGCTAAGCTCAATAATAATAAATGCCTGTTTTCATAATCTGACAAAGATTTACAACTAATACCGAGTTCGTTTCTGAGGGACGCAATTTTCGATTCACTTCAACCGATTCACTAACGAATCGGACAAAGCTTTCCATCAACGGCATCACATACAGTACAAATAGACAAAATTCCATCATTTCTATAATAAAAGAAACAAACTAACCTGTTAATGTCCTGTTTTCGCTCACATATAAACTGACTTGATGAGTTTAGCCTGCAGAAACAATAGCATTAGCATGTTTTGGATAAGATTTTAAAACAGACAGAAAGAAATATACAAATATAAGAAAAACTGGTATTAGCGTGATTTGGACATCATATAGGCTATTAGACTATATAGTATAAACAAGACAAATCTGACAATCTATAACTGTAATATTAGCATGTTTTTGGACATGATAACATAAACAAGAGAAATCTGTCAAACAAGAAGAACGGGATTCACATGAGCTTATGTTTTTTTGTGTCATATAGCGGGTTCATATAACTACCCAGAAGCAATAGCTAAGCTCAATAATAATAAATGCTTGTTTTCATAATCTGACAAAGATTTAATAACGAGTTCGCTTCTGAGGGACGCAATTTGCGATTCACTTCAAACGATTCACTAAGCGGAACCGGTTCGCCTGCGAATCAGACAAAGCTTTCCATCAACTGGATCAAATACAGTACAAATAGACAAAATTCCATCATTTCTATAATAAAAGAAACAAAGTTACCTGTTAATGTTTTGTTTTCGCTCACATATAAACTGACTTGATGAGTTTACCATGAAAACAGCTCAGCAGCCAAGAAAACAAGAGATTATAACAGATCAGCATAAACAAAAGAAATATATAATCAAAAACTGTGATATTAGCATGTTTTTGGACATGATGTATTATAACAGACAACATAAAGCAGACAAATATAACCAAAACAATGGTATTAGCATGTTCTACACAAGAAACAATCGCATTAGCATGTTTTTGGATATGATATTTTACAACAGAGAGCATGAACAAGGCAAATATAAGAAAAACTTTGGTATTAGCGTGATTTGGACATCATTTAGGCTATTAGAATACATGTTTTTGGACATGCTACAAGAGAACAAACAAGAGAAATCGGTCCAATTTAATCAAACACTGTGGTATTAGCATGTTTAGGACATGATATATAGAACAGTATAAATAAGAAAAAAAATGATATTAGCATGTTTTGGGACATGTTATATTAACATAAACAAGAGAACTCTCTCAAATTTAATTCCACACTGTGGTATTAGCATGTTTAGGACATAATATATATAGAACAGACAGTATAAATAAGACAAAAATGAAATCAAAAACTGATATTAGCATGTTTTTGGACATAAACAAAAACAAATCTGTCCAATTTAATCAAACACTGTGGTATTAGCATTTTTAAGACATGATATACAGAACAGACAGCATAAATAAGACAAAAACAAAGTCAAAAATTGATATTAGCATGTTTTTGGAAGTGATATTAACATAAACAAAAGAAATCTGTATAGGCCTATAGAACAGACCTATAGAATAGAACGTATAAATAAGACAAAAACTAAATCAAAAACTGTGATATTAGCATGTTTTTAGACTATATATAACATATACTTTGGAGTAGCTTGTATCATGGTATAAACATGGTATACAGGGCCTTATAGTGGAGAAAAAAGGAAAAGACAAATTAAAACATCTGATATGACTGTACTACAGTGTCTTTTGTAAGGGTCTGTCTCTTCTCCAGATCACACGCCCTAGTTTTTCTCCAACAGACGTCCCCTCTGGGTAAATTCACCCCTAATAAATTATTGCATCAGTGTGTTGGGTTAAATTTCATTCCTCTACATGTTCTCGCTCTATTGTGTACCGTATGCTCACATTGTTGCACGTGAAACTTGTCAAAGAAAGTATTACAGTATCAGATAATCAAGGAGGTTCACGTGATGCGAGATAAGATGCAGACAGTCCATCGATGCAATCGCACTTTCACCTCTGATCCCATGCCCCGCATGCCTCGCATTGTAGATGACACTCATTCAACGCAAGGCAAGTGTCAGGGTTTGCTTTGTTGACATGACTCAGTGATGCAGGGTGTTGTTTTCCTGGAGCATTCCATGCGTGACACATGAACTGAACATCAACACACCTAGCAAGTGCACATAGGGGTGAATTTTAAATCATTTCACTGCTTGGGTTCGAGTGAATGTTCATTCTGGCATGGTCCCCAGTACTGCTCTGGCCCAGGAATGTTCTAGTTTTTTACAAGTTATATAACATATATAAAAGCTTCTTGTTTACTTTCTAATATTGTTGAGAAAATGTTCTCAACACAACATTGTCAAAACTTCCTTAACAGTGTTGCCAAGTCCTGGCAAGTCTGGTGCCGTGGGTTGTTTTTTATGTCCGAGGGTTGAAGTGAGCCCAATAACATAATATTTAGCCCTTGGAATGCTAATTTTACCAGAGGAACCCCACCACAAAACGTGTATTTTATGCCCTGTACCGCGGTTTTTACCCGGGTTTCCCCCCTTGAAATGCGATTGGGCTACTTTTGGGGTATTTTTTATTAGCAACTAGGTGGGTTTTGTTGTAAAAACCTGGCAACCCTGTTCCTTAAACCTTGAAAACATTGACCTTGAAATAAATAAGTTTTAATTAAGATTAAGAAAAACATTTTAACATTAAAACTTAGCCCTAAAATAAAGTTATAGTTTTAGTGAAAATAAAGTTAGTATGACTAAGTTTATTAACAAATAAGTACACTGTTTAATTTTTAAAATAGAATTTTTTAATATCGTCAAAAATGCATTTAAAAAACAATTAAAAGTGCTTAATATACTTTAAAAATGCCAAACTGCAAATTCATCACTATGAAAGTGCAATTACAGTTGAAGTCAAACGTTTACATACACCTCACAGATTCTGCAAAATGGTAATTATTTTAACAAAATAAGAGGGATCATACAAAATGTGTGTTATTTTTTTATTTAGGGCTGACCTGAATAAGATATTTCCCATAAAGACGTTTACATATATATTCCACAAAAGAAAATAATAGTTGAATTTATCAAAAGTTGACATGCACTTGATTCTTAATACTTTGTTGTTACCTGTTTTTTTTGTGTGATTTCTTAGTCCTGAACAGTTAAACCATCCACTGTTTTTCAGAAAAAAATATTTGGTTTTTCAGCATTTTTCTGTATTTGAACCCTTTCCAACAATGACTGTATGATTCTGAGATCTATCTTTTCACACTGAGGACAACTGAGGGACTCATTTGCAACTATTACAGAAGGTTCAAACACTCACCGATGATCCAGAAGGAAACACAATGCTTTAAGAGCCGGGGGTGAAAACTTTTGGAATTTGAAGATCAGTGTAAATGTAACTTAGTTTGTCTTCTGGGAAGCATGTAAGTATCTTATGTAGCTTCAGAAGGGCAGTACTAAATAAAAAAATATATGATATTTAGGCAAAATAAGTAACTAACTGCATTCAACATGAATTTATTTTCATTTAATTGTCAATAAGTTACCATATAAACTTCTGTACATCAGTTAAATAATATTCTAGCATGATGCTTCATGTAACTGCAGGATAATCTTGTGTCAGTGCTCTCCTGTCAGATTCCTGTGTTTTGTTCTGATGAAGTGAAGCTGAACTCTTTTGTTTGTCTGGAGCTTTTGCTAATTGAGTTTGAGTCTGAACTAGAACATGATGTTTACTGGCTCTCTCTCCGAAATCAACTTCAAATCAACTTTGACAACTTGTTTCTTTAGGAGAGCTTTTATGCAAATTCTTCCTCTCTTGAACCTTAAAAGTTAGTTATTATTATTTGAATATGATGATATTTTCATCTTTGTTGTTAACAGCAACTGTCAGAAAATTAAGCGTATACACTGGATGTCAGAATATGAAGAGATCAGTGTTGTTATTATCAGACATAATGATTTTCTGCAGGATGGAAGATTAGGTTGATTAATGTTTTATTATTATAATAATTATAAGTTAGTACTACTACTACAAATTATAATAGTACTACTACTATTACGAATAATAATTACAAATAATAAACAAAAAAGTAAATTAAAAAAAAACTTTGTATATTTAATATTTACTAAATGTGACCCTAGACCACAAAACCAGTCTTTTTTTTTTTTTAATTGAGAATTATACAATAGAAAATCTGGAATTTGAATGAGGATGTGGATGTTTTATTTTCAGATCAGGTATGGGACATGTTTAAATTGTCTTCTAAAAATCCTAATCACCAAATGATTCATTGGAAATTGCTGCACAGGGTTTACTTGACTCCAAAGAAGCGTTTTTATATGAATTTGTCATCTTCTCCTAAATGTAATCTCTGCTCACAAGGATCTTTAGGCACCTTTTTACATTTTTTTTGGGAATGTCCCTCTCTCTCACCTTTCTGGTCTCAGTTCTCACAGGATCTTTCATATTTGTTGGGCACCGAGATCTGTTTAACTCCACGTCATTTTTTCATGAATGACTTTTGGGACCTCTCCTTGTCCGTCCAACAAAGATGTTTATTGTTATCTTCTCTCACAGCAGCAAAAAAACTACTAGTCAACCGTTGGAATCCTCCTCACACAATGGACAGACGAACTTGGGCCATGTATTTGTTGGACATTCTCTCGATGGAACTTTCAACCTCTCGAATTCATGGATCTAATATGAAAACTGTCAAAATATGGCATTCAGCTTTTAATGTTGTGTCATCCTTTTTAAAATCTCTGTAAAAAATATTTTATTGATTTATTTGTTTTTATTTTATTTTATTTATTTTTCAAAGTCTACCAGGGGTGGGATGGGTGGGATGGGTGGGAGTGGGATCTAAATGTGAAAAATTGTTTTTTGTTATACTATTGTTTCCGGAAAATTCAATAAAAAATTGTTAATAAAAAAAAAGAAAATCTGGAATTTGAGGGTGCAAAAAAATCAAAATATTGAGAAAATTGCCTTTAAAGTTGTCCAAATTAAGTTCTTAGCGATGCATATTACTAATCAAAAATGTATTTTTGATATATTTATGAGAGGAGATTTACAAAATATCTTAATGAAACATGATCTTTAACTAATATTCTAATGATTTTTAGCATAAAAGAAAAATCTATAATTTTGACCCATGTTTTTGGCTATTGCTACAAATATATCCGTGCTATATAAGACTGATTTTGTGGTCCAGGGTCACATATGATATATAATAAGTAAGAAATGTTTCTTAAATAATTAGTATACTTAAAGTTACATTACTTATACTATGACCAAATTATGTTGTATGTTTTTTCCAAAAGTTTTAGTTCAAAACCCTAATTTCTCTATTATTTTCAAGAATGTGATATAAACAATATCATACTGTCGTGAGTGCAAGTGTATTGCATCCATTTAGTCAATGCACCTTTTGCATTTATCACACTTATCAGCTGTCACAATCATTGTCACCAGTAGATGGCGCTTGAAGGCAAGGCATTGGTACAGAATTGCTTGTATCACTTGGATCAGTCAGTATTTTATGTGTAGCATTTCGATGGATCTCACACCTACTGATGCATATTGTGCACAAGCTTTGCAAGCACTACATAAAATTAGCAGTTGAATTGTGTTTGATGTCTATGCAACTTCTGGAAATGTTAAATGTCATGATGTAAGAACAAAAGTTTGGTGGGTTGCTTTCCATTGCTAAGCACACGGTCTCTTTTTGTCTAAGTGGGCGTTTCTTAGCTAGAAATTGTAATTCACTTAAAACTGGCTATGTGACAACGATATTAAATACAGAACATTTAAAATGTCCTTGTTCAACACTATCTGTGGCATTAGTTTATTTGCATGATTGCTAAAAGTTGAATATTTCATATTTTAGCACTCTATAATACAGGTTTATGAAACTGACCTGCCTCTACATCTGCTTCACATCTTCCAGCCCAGAGCTGCTGTCGATACCTGTGGGATTTACAGCACAGCATAATCAATTAAACAATCAATACATGATGTGTCTCTTAATCAGAAGCCGAACATAAAACACAGCGGCGCATTTACTGCCGCACGTGAGGAAAATAAACTGAGGCTGACCTTTAACCCTTTTCTGTACAAATTAGTGTGGAGTTCTATTGATTACGTTTTTGAAATGTTATATAAATGATAGGACAAAGCGTTCTGTTTTGGAATGCTCTTATTCACATTATTCTTCAATACTAAAGTTATGCTTAAGTAAGTCCTCC
This sequence comes from Cirrhinus molitorella, assembly GCA_033026305.1. Classification (NCBI taxonomy): domain Eukaryota; kingdom Metazoa; phylum Chordata; class Actinopteri; order Cypriniformes; family Cyprinidae; genus Cirrhinus; species Cirrhinus molitorella. The sequence goes on along the minus strand of CM065124.1, from coordinate 3,074,060 downwards.
TGGGTTGTTACTTACGAGCAGTACTTTGGCAGTACCGCCGCTCCCTATATGTAGAGTACGCAGTCTTCGTAGGGCACCAACTCCCTGGGGGGCACCATCCAGTTGCTTAAAAAAATAAAAAATAAAAACTTTCGTTCTGTATTAATGTTAATATACACAAAAATAAACATGTTAATATACATAAATAAAAATAAACATAATATATTATAAAAAATGCATTTTACGATGAACGCAGTACGCAATACCGCACACATGACGCGCGCGCCATTCCAGCATCATTATCCGCGCCCTCGCCCCCGCCCTCACCTCATGTTTGCAAATGACAAAATTTATAGACAACTATGAAAAGACATCAGCAGTCCAGTGCCGAGAAACGAAAAATAAAAAAAAAGCCCGAGTGAAGCCCGTGCATCAGTTCGATCATAATGTGAATCTTTTTTTTTTTTTGTCTGTTGAGTTAATAACGTGAAATAATAATGTCGGTAACGTTAAAAGTCCTTACGAAAATTAACCATAGCTTCACTACGAATTAAAAAAAAAAAAATCTTTTTTTTTGTATCCATGGTAACCACAAATTAACTTTGTCACTTAAAATTATAATTTACAAAGAAGTATTCAGATAATATTTTTGTGGTAATAAAATCAGATCTAATAACAGTCTTTAAAATAATTTATAATGCATTATATTAAAACAAAGAGGAAATAATGATTGTTTTATTAATAATCATGGTTTAATTGAATAAAAGTGTTAAAATACAAAATGTAATACAAAATAAACAGTGTACATTACATACTATTATAAATGCATGGTTATTCATCAAATATACATCAAAGGCCTGGTTATTGTTGTTTTTTTACACTTACAGGACATCAAATCCTTGTTCCTTGACCAAACCTTTAATTCAAATATCCACTTAATCTTTAATTTTTGGTCACTTTTTGGTGATAGAAAATGCTATAGCCTCTATAATTTCTTAAAGAAAAATATGTGGACATCACAACCCTTACACAAATTAACCATGATTTTATAGTATAGTAAAACTGCTTTACTTTCTTTTGTGTGATTTCTGAATGTTTTCAACATTCAGGGGGTGGGGGCACAACAGTACAATTCCGCTTAGGGCACCTATTTGGCCAGCAGCGGCCCTGCTTACGAGTTGACAATTGGTCAAGGTGGGTTCAAGTCACTTTGGTCGGAACAAGATGGCGATTTAACTTTTCACTTAAGTAAATATAAAGAGACAAAATATATAGAAAAATAAATTAAGAAATAAGTGGTATGTACAGTTGTGCTATAGATAATAGAATAGAATAGAATAGAATAGAATAGAAAGAGATGCAGGGATTTATTAGGATGGAGGTGGTAACAAATAAATATAAGGTTATAAGGTATAAGGTTACATTTAGCTGTTCATAAGGTGGATTGCCTGGGGGAAAAAAAACTGTTCTTGTGCCTGGTTGTCCTGGTATTTGGGCCTCTGTAGTGCTGGCCAGATGGCTTTATGAAGGTGATCATTATATATTCTTAGGTAATTATACAACAGTATAATATTTTGTACATGTAATTTACATAGTTTTATTGTACATTCAAAAAAGTAAACATTTTAATAATTCTAGCAAATTTACCGTCAATATAAACTCTTCATATAGTATTTGGCTGCATCCATTGCATCAACTCGTAAATACGATGTATCTGACGTGACTCGAATGCACCATCTATGGGCGAGACTTCCGCTTCGTTAGCCGCTGTAGGGAAATAATGTGAAGAGCTAGATAAAAAAGTTTGTCAAGAAAGCCTAGCCTGACAGTTTAAAGCAGTTGTAAAAGCTTGACGTTTTGAAAATTCAGATAAAACAGATATGTTGATAACATTTCTAGGATGATTAACAAGTTGCTAACATGTTTCTAGCATGATTAACAAGTTGCTAGCATGTTTCTAGCATGATTAACAAGTTGCTAGCATGTTTTAGCATGTTTCTAGCATGACTAACAAGTTACTAACATGTTGCTAGCATGTTTCTAACATGATTAGTGTTACTAGCATGTTTCTAGCATAATTAACAAATTATTAACATGTTGCTAGCATGTTTCTAACATGATTAACAAGTTACTAACACGTTGCTAGCATGTTTCTAGCTTAACTAATAAGTTACTAACATGTTTCTAACATGATTAGTGTTACTAGCATGTTTCTAGCATATTTAACAAATTATTAACATGTTGCTAGCATGTTTCTAACATGTTACTAACATGTTGCTAGCATGTTTCTAGCATAATTAATAAATTACTAACATGTTGCTAGCATGTTTCTAACATGATTAGTGTTGCTAGCATGTTTCTAGCATAATTAACAAGTTATTAACATGTTGCTAGCATGTTTCTAATATGATTAGTGTTGCTAGCATGTTTTAGCATAATCAGCATGTTGCTAACATGTTTCTAGCATGATTAACAAGTTGCTAGCATGTTTCAGCATGTTTCAGCATGTTTCTAGCATGATTAACAAGTTACTAACATGTTGCTGGCATGTTTCTAACATGATTAGTGTTGCTAGCATGTTTCTAGCATAATTAACATGTTATTAACATGTTGCTAGCATGTTTCTAGCATAATTAACACGTTATTATCATGCTGCTAGCATGTTTCTAACATGATTAGTGTTGCTAGCATGTCTCTAACAAGATTAACAAGTTACTGGCATGTTGCTAGCATGTTTCTAACATGACTATTGTTGCTAGCATGTTTCTAACATGATTAGCAAGTTACTAGCATGTTGCTAGCATGATTAGCAAGTTACTAGCATGTTGTAAACATGATTACAAAGTTACTAACATATTGATATCACGAATAGCACGTTACTAGATTGTTGCTAGCATGTTTCTAGCATGATTAGAATGTTGCTAGCATTATTACCAAGTTGCTAGCATGTTGCTAGCATGTCTTTAACACGATTAGCAAGTAACTAACATTTTGTTAACATTATTAACAAGTTTCTAGCATGATTAGCATGTTACTAACATGTTAGGATTATTAGCAAGTTACTAGCATAATTCTAGCATGATTGCCATGTTAATAACATGTTGTTACCATGATTAGCAAGTTACTAGTGTACTGCTAACATGATTAACATGTTGTTAGCATGATTAACAAGTTACTAACGTGCTGCTAGCATGTTTTTAGCATGATTAGCAAGTTATTAGCATGTTGTTAACATTTATTAACAAGTTACTAGCATGATTAACGTGTTAATAGTCTGTTGCTAGCATGATTACCAAGTTACTAGCATGTTTCTAACATGATTAGTTACTAGCATTGTTGTTAGCATTTATTAGCAAATTACTAGCATGATTAGCATGTTTCTAGCATGACTACCAAGTTACTAGCATGATTGTCATGTTGCTAACACATTTCTAGCATGATTAACAAGTTACTAGCATGTTTCTAACATGATTAGTTACTAGCATTGTTGTTAGCATTTATTAGCAAATTACTAGCATGATTAGCATGTTTCTAGCATGACTACCAAGTTACTAGCATGATTGTCATGTTGCTAACACATTTCTAGCATGATTAACAAGTTACTAGCATGTTTCTAACATGATTAGTTACTAGCATTGTTGTTAGCATTTATTAGCAAATTACTAGCATGATTAGCATGTTTCTAGCATGACTACCAATTACTAGCATGATTGTCATGTTGCTAACACGTTTCTAGCATGATTAACAAGTTACTAGCCAGAACCATATAATTTACAAATACAATATTAAAGTTAATAGAAGAATGTTTGTTCATAACGTTGAGAGAATGTTCTGAGAATGTTCTTTGGTATGTAGGATGGTGTTACTCTGAAAGACCATCATTAGATTTGCAGGCTGTTGTTGTTTTTTTGTTTCAGATGAATAGACTGGTGATGTTGAGTGACTTCGTGCCTCGTGTGGGTTGTCCGGAGATTAATGGTGAAAGAGAAAACCAGGCCACATATAATACATCTGAGAGAAAAGGTCATTTATTGAGCAAATATTCTGTTACTAAAAACCAATTCAGAGTAAGAAACATTTCCAGAGAAATCCCTGTTTGTACACAGTTTTGCCCTTTCAAGATGAAAAAACGCAGCCGCTAATCCCAAACCGACCGTCGACACCACAAAATCAATACGGACTATAGAGTTTCTGATACAAAAATAAATCAAGGCACATTTGCTCCAGTTATCACTGACGAAAAGTGGACAAACGCATAACAACACAACATAACGCAAGACATTTCATGGTAATAATATTAATAAATACCACCTAATCAATTCACATGCACTGTAAAGATAATTAGAAATGCAATCACAATTAAAAAAAAGTCTGTAAACGGCAGTCTCAACACTAAATAAGTTAGTAAACTTTTCTGTTGGAAATTAATACAGATGCATGGTTCTCATAACTCACTGAAGTACCAGTAGTTTTGTAATTAAATATCAGCAAGTCATACATCATCATATAGGTCATATTTTCATCCTAAAAACAAACAAAGAAATTGCATATTGGCAAAAAAAGACATTAAGCAAATTACTAAAATAAATATTTTTTGCATACACTGGTCATAACTGTCAGATATTTAATAATTTGATTAAAACATTATTTTGTGCATTCCAGTAATGTACATTTTGGGCCAGAAATGTTATGAAAGTATTAAAAACAAATATTATATTAAAATAAAAAAATAATAAATAAAATATTTTTTATTTTATTTAAATGAACTGAATTAAATCTTAAATAAAATTAAATAATATATATTATATATCTAGACAGGTTTTGTGAATATTTTGGGGTGGAAATATATGATATATATGATATATATAATATATAATATATATATATTATATTACAAATATATTATATATATTATAAGTTCTGTCAAATTATTAATCATTATTAATAATTAATATATATTAATATTAATATTAATATTTATTTATTTGTGTATATAAAAATACACACACATGCAGGTATATATTTAAGAAAAATGTTTAGTTTATAATATAAAAATATAATAATTATATGAATTTAAATACATGTAAATATTGTTTTTAATATATACTGTATGTGTGTGTATTTATATATACACAATAAATATTAATAAATACACAACAGACATGTTATGTAAACAAAACAAAAACTTTTATATCGGATGCCATTAATAATATATTACATAATTATAGTATATAATATTGTATTATTATAATAAAATCAAGGTTAAATTTGTTCTTGAAGCCCGTTTCCACCACTGAATAAAAAATAAAAAAGGTAAAAAGAAGTCCAACAGTGAATCTCACAAAACCTGACGAGATACATAATATCTATTATTTTATATTATATTATTTTATTTTTAATGACATTTTTTTAATAAACATTAAATAAATTGAATAAACATTTTTTGTTTTATATTTTAGTATACACCAGGTTAAACTAAAATAATTACATTTATTATTTTTTTTTAATAATATTTCAGTTACATTTTATTTTAAGTAATATAAATATCTCTTTTTATTTTGCAAATATTTTTTCTTAGAACTGTGAGATATAAACTAAAACAATTCTGACTTTTTTCTTGCAATTGTGAGTTTGTATCTTGCGATTCTGACTTTTTTTTGTGAGATATACACAAGTCCAGTTCTGATGATAAAAAAGACTGATATGTTCACAGAATTGCGAGTTTATATCATGCAATTCTGACTTTATAACTCGCAATTGTGAGTTTATATCTCACAATTGAGAAAAATCATGCAATTCTGAGAAAAAAAAATCAGAATTGTGAGATAAGTCGCAATAACCTTTTTTTTTTATTTAGTGGCAGAAACAGGCTTCCGTAGTACTTCTTTCAGCTCTCAAACAGACAGACAGGTGGTTTTGTAATTTTTTAGACCAGCGCGTAATCGAACTGTCCCCTCTCCAGACCGTCTTTATGATCAGACCACGACGAGGATGGCATGCTGCTGTAGGGGTCCAGAAGAATCCGGAAACAGCGCACCAGCAGGAACACCAAAAACAGCAGCAGGAGCCCCACGAAACAAAGCGCCGTGATCTGCTCTGTGTCCGGAGCCAGCAAGAGCCCCGCAGTGGCCCCGGGGACCGAGACGGGAGTCAGAGACTGCAGCTCGTACTCCATCAGAGGGCTTTCAGTCATCTTCTCAGTTCAAAGATGAAACTAGTCCGGTTTCTGAAAATGAGAGGATCCCGTGGGATGAGAAAAATCTCAATTGTTTCTCCTACATGGCAATGAGATTCAGTGAAGGGCAAACTGAGACACCTCCTGCCTTTTCATACACTATGTTGCTTCTAATGAACAGGTTTGACTACTTTAGTAATTTCCATGAGTACTAATCTTAATGTTTAAGCATATAATGATATTCTAGGAAATTGTGTCCTTCTAATTTTATAGCAAAAGTTTGGACAGACCCCCTTTTTTATTCTAACATGACAATGCCTCTGTGTATAAGGCAAGGTTCATAGAGAAATGTTTGATTCAGTCAGTGTGGAAGAACCTGACTGGTCTGCATAAAGCCAAGTCCTAATCCCAGCTGACTTTAAATGCAGACCTTGAGCCAAAAACTCAACACCAATTTAATTAATTGAAACCTAAACCATAAAAAACAAACCAAATCTTAAACTTATTTTATTTAAGCTTGTTGCAAACGCAACATTTCTAATTATATTTAGTTTATCTTGATGTACTAAAATAGCTAAAACTGAAATAATTCATTTTAAAAGTGTAAAAAAACCTAATTTAACTGAAATAAAATTAAAATAAAAACTTTTTTTTGTCTAACCTGGTATAGTAACATATAAAAAATATAAAATTTAAAAAATTTAAATGAATTAAATTAAATTACTATAGAAATATTACATTCATTTTAAAACCATTATATTATTTAAAATACAATACATTAAAATAAAAATAATACAAACTATATATACATTTTAAAAAATAATAATAAAAATGACAAAAACACAAGAAAATTATTATTAAAAAAAAATGCATAAAGACACTGAACCCTATTTTCAGCAGTCCATTAAGCACAATTAAGCAAATTACTAAACTAATGAAAAGTATTATTATTATTATTATTATTATATTACATACAATACATTTAATATAAAATAAAATAAAATAACAGATATTATATATCTTGACAGTTTTTGTGAGAATAACAGATATTATATATCTTGACAGATTTTGTGAGAAATGTTATGAAAATAATTAAAGATATTATATTTAATTTAGTTTAACTTGATGTACTAAAATAACTAAAACTGAAATATTTAATTCATTTTAAAACTGTAATTATGTTCATTACTTAAAATCTAATTTAACTGAAATATTCTACAAATAAAAAAGCTTAAACTATGTATTTTAGATTAACCTGGTGTACTAAAACATATACCAATAAATAAATTATTTTCAGTAGTCCATTAAGCACAATTAAGCAAATTACTAAAATAATGAAAATGGAAATATTGTAAAAATATTACATTAAAATCTAAAATAATAAACATATTTTTATTACATTTATTTAATATTTATTAAATAAATATAAAATAAAATAATAGATATTATATCTCTTAAAAGGTTTTGTGAGATTTACTGTTAGACTTCTTTTAGCTCAATATAGATTAAATTAGATATTTAATTTAATAAAAAAAAATGTACATTCAATTAATATTTTGAGGTGGAAATGTTATGAAAATAGTTACAAATATAATATTAAAATACCAAATATTATAGTGTATGTAATTATTATATAATTTAGCTTTCACTAAAATAAAAAACATATTTTAAAAACAAATAAATAACAACTATAATCTTGATAAATAATAAAATAATTGTGAAAAAAGTCTTGATGTCTCAAACTGTGTTGTATGCAATCAAACAGTCTCATTTCTCAGTATAAAGTCAAACATTTCTCATCACTCTTTCTGCATGCCAACTATCGACAAATTTTTATTTCTTTTTAGAAGAAAAATCATATTAAAGTTGACATAAAACAAACCATAAGTCTCTTGCATTAAAAGAGCAATAACATTTCCTCTAAAATAACATTCATCATTAGCAGTTACTTTACCTCAAAAGTAGATGCAATGAGAAATCTGAGCGATGCAACAGGATCTCCATTCACAAAACGGCCAAATCTCAAACCTCAGCGGCAACAATCTGCAAACTCCATCCAGTCCTGTCCACATCTTCAATGAGCTCAAACAGACCTTGCACTGCTGTTATATGGACGAAAAACATGCTGTGACACGCTCTTCTGTGGCTAATTGCACACGCAGCTTCATATTCAGGTGTCCGAGATAATTGCTGAAAGCTCCGACGGAGAAAAGCCTCTATTTCCAGCCAGAACGTGACAGGAAACGCCGCTCTGTGAATAAAGAGAAAGACGTAAATCTGGGTCGATCGGGATCTCAAAACATTGTGGATCAATAACGGCCACATAAAAGAGAAATAAATCAGGTCACCTCTTCGGCACGGCATGAGAAGAGCAGATCCGTGAGGAATATTAAAACGCAAAGGTTGTATAACAGTGAACCATCGTTCTAGTTAAACTTTATTTCGAGGCCTGGTTCGACAGGTCAGCACTTTGATGGGATGGTTTTCCCAGCGTTTATAGGCTCTGACTTTATTAGGACGGGATGTGGGCGCTGACAGATGATTCCTGTCCCAAAGACAGCTGAGTTAATAATAACTAAAGGGTTAAGGATGGGTCAAAGGGCAGCTATATATACAAATTTAGGAAAGAAGAGGTCAGATAGACCAAACTTTGCTTTGGTTATCAATAGGTTGAGGTTGATATTCAACACTATGACACTATGATAAGGATATTAGATCAAAAAATAGTGACAGAATCAACCTTGCTATATTATCCTGACGAGGTTCAATTATTTAGGATTATTAATGCTTTTTAAAGGAGACTTTTCTGCTCATCAAGGCTGTGTTTATTAGATTAAAAATACAAAAAATACTGTAATATTGTGAAATGTTAATGCAATTTAAAAAAGTGGTTTTCTATTCTAATATACTTTAAAATATAATTTATTCCTGTGATGAAAAGCTGAATTTTCAGTATCATTACCGCAGTATTCAGTGTCACATGATCCTTCAGAAATTATTCTAATATAACCTTTGATACTTTTTTCAGGATTCTTTGATAAATAGAATGTTAAAAAGAACAGCATTTATTTAAATCAGAAAACCTTTTTTAACAATAAACACCTCAGTCAAGTTTGAGGTCAGTAAATTTCTCTTTTTGAAAGAAATCAAAACTTTTATTCAGCAAGGATGTGTTAAATGTGATAGTAAAGACTTATATTGTTAGAAAAGATTTCTATTTTGAATAAATGCAGTTCTTTTTAACTTTTTGTTCATCAAAAAATCCTGAAAAAAGTATCAGAGGTTCCAAAAAAATAATAAACTTTTTCCAACATTGATAAAAGTAATACATCAGTATATTAGAATGATTTCTGAAGGATCATGTGACACTGAAGACTGGAGTAATAGCTTATGAAAATTCAGCTTTGCATCACAGAAATAAATTATAGTATATTAAAAGCATATTAAAATAAAAAACTGATTGAATTGCAATAATATTTCATAATTTTTTTTTCTGTATTTTTGATCAAATAAATGGAACTTTGATGAGCATAACAGACGTTTTAAAAAACATAAAAAAATTATATATAAATATGAAGAGTTAATTTGCAAAAACAGATTTTAGGCGTTTTCAAAAATCATGTTTCATTGTGGATTCCAATTTTTTTTTCAATCAAACTGCAGTTGGGTTATTTTGATTAAGTAAAAATAACTATAAAAATACTGCTAACTAACACAATAAAACACAATAAAAACATGATTTCTGATAAATATAAAAAATGGAATTATCTATTTTTTTCAAATAAACTATATATATGATATTACATATGAAATTTTATAATAATTTTCCCTCGACAAACCATTTTTATTCTATCGTCATGAATGTAAAAAGCAATTTCAGAAAAAAAATCTGATACACATTTATTTTTGTTAGCTGTGTTACAGTCTTTGCCATTCACTTTATAAAGCTCCTAGATCACATAGTATCAATTTCAAAACTCACAACTTTCTAAACTGTTTTATGGAGTTTTTGTCTAGTAAAGGTTTTCGGAAAGACGTTTCGTCATCTTTTAATATTCTCATGATTAGAATGTTATTTAAAGGTTCCTAAACATTTTTTTAAATGTTCTTTATTTTCACCCAAAATATACCATTATTTGAATTTTTGTTTTTAATATTGTAAAAATGTCCAGTTGTTTGTCATGATTCTAATGTTATTTAAGGTTACAAAAACATACGAATGCTACTTTTACCCAAAATGTAATTTGACCATCCATTTTTAATTTTCAAAGAATGTTATACTCCAGCTTCTTGTTGTAATTAGAACAGTATTTTAAAGGTTAAAAACATTTCTTCGAACATTCATTAAGGACTAACAACATACCAAGTACATTGTGGAAAAAATATATATAGAGAGAGAGAGAGAGAGAGATTAAATAAATTATACATGTCATTTTCTGATAATTTTCCCTCTACAAATCCCTCTTTTATCCTATCATCATTAATGTAAAAAAAGTTCCTGGGAAAACACTGGGGCAAAAAAATATTTTATATAACAATTTCTGAATTATTTGCCTTCTCAAAACAACTCCTATCATATCAAATATATGTAAACCACCAAAAAAAAATAAAAAATAAAATAAATAAATAAATAAAAATTATCTGAACGATTATGATGGTTGTTATAGTTGCAGAAGGAAATCCTGCCTGTGCAGAAATAGACACAGATCAATAGCAGAGCTGATCGATACACTCACAAACTATAGATAAATCATTGTTTGCTGTCTATGTACTTGACTGGAGCACCTCTGGATAAAAATATATGACACACGCTAACAATAAACACAATAAACGGAGCAAAAAAACGGATTTATAGTCAATACAGCCACTATAAACGGCCTAATTATCGTACTTTGTTGTCGACTTTCAAGTTTATTAGTATAATTCATTACAGAGATAGTAAAATAGTACAATCTGAAAAAATGGGACCTGACTATAAGGTGTTTTAATGTTAGCTGACGATATTTACAGTGTCTTTGTAAATATGCATTGTATATAACGTTAAGTTAGGCGTCAACAAATGTTAGCAAGATTTCCGTTTACAGTAATATTGAGTTTACTAGGCTATGTAAATATAGGCAATATTCCTTATATATTGGCAGAGAAATTAGGCGTACAGTTTTAAAGATATTTTAAACTATTGTAAGCTTTGACGATTAATTACAAACTAAGTTTGAATTAATGAAATCATAACATACCCATGTTGACGGTCCGGAGCGCGTGCTGGTCTGGCAGCTCTCCCGCGCGCGCTCACTATCATCCTTCACTCACGCGCTCGCGTGCGATTGGCTGACTGAGCGCGCTGGAGATCACGCGTGCACGTAACCGGGGCTAGTTGTCACACTTTTTTAGTCGATGTTTGAAAATAAACTTCTGGAAAGACCCCTTAGTGAAACCTTTTGAACATCTACACGTCGTTTCCCAATAGTTTCCCACTATGGGGTAAGTTGTCACAACGGAAACCTTTTGTTTATTTGCACTGATTTGGGAGAAAATGCCTATAGTCTCTAACGGGGAAAAATTATCTTCAATAACATATCCTATGTCTGTAAATATCTGTTTTTAAAATGTTATATCAAGATTTTATATCAAGTACAACTATTATTTAAAAATGGAAAATGTGTCATACAAAATATGCAACTCTTATTTTGCTGATGTCAAATAATGATGTGCATAAAAATACACTCCGTGACAACTTGCCCCGGTTTTTATTGTCAGATGTCATATTGTCTGAAAACATGTCAATCTTTTTTTTAAAGGTGTTTAGATATTTTTACTGAAAAACAAAACAAAACAAAACCTGTGACCCTGAACCACAAAAAAAACCAGTCATAAGGGTCCTTTCTATCAAATAAACTGTTATTTTGAATTAAAATATTTCATAATATTACTTTTTCTGAATGTTTGATCAAATACATGGAACTTTGATGAGCATAAGAGACATTTCTAAAAAACATAAAAAAAATATTACTGATCCCAAACTTTTGAGCTTATATATATATATATATATATATATATAATAAAACATTTTTAACAATTTTCCCCAAAAATTCAGTTTTCAAAAATCATGTTTTTTCATTAGATACATTTCTAAAAAAACATAAAAATTTTACTGCTCCCAAACTTCTGAACATATATATTATATATTATATAAAACATTTGTAACAATTTTCAAAAAAATTCAGTTTTCAAAAATCATGTTTTTTCATTGTGCACTCCAATTAATCTCACGCAGTTGGGTTATTTTTGATTAAGTTAAATAACTTTAAAAATACAGCACAATAAAAATATGATAACATAATAAAAAACATGATTTTTGATAAATGTAAAAAACGGAATTATCTCTTTTTTCAAATAAGCTATATATGATATTATATATGACATTTTATGATAATTTTCCCTCGACAAACCATTTTTATCCTATCGTCATGAATTTAAAAAGCAGTTTCAGAAAAAAAACTATACAAAATCTGATACATATTTTTGTTAGCTGTGGTACAGTCTTTGGCATTCACTTTATAAAGCTCTTAGATCACATACATTTCACAACTTTCTAATCTGTTTTATGGAGTTTTTGTCTAGTAAAAAAATAAAATACAGTGCATTATGCAGTGAGGGTCTCTAAACGTATATTGTAAATTAAATATATGTGACCCTGGACCACAAAACCAGCCATAAGGGTCAAGTTTTTGAAATTTATACATCATCTGAAAGCTGAATAAATAGGCTTTTCATTGATGTATGGTTTGTTAATATAGCCGAGATACAACTATTTGAAAATCTGGAATCTGAGGGTAAAAAAATCTAATAAATCTAAATAAATCTAAATATTGGAAAAATGGCCTTTATAGTTGTCCAAATGACAACTTATACAAGTATATTACTAAGCAAAAATTAAGTTTTCATATATTTACGGTAGGAAATTTACAAAATATCTTCATAGAACAAGATCTTTAATTAATATCCTAATTATTTTTGGCATAAAAGAAAAATGGATCATTTTGACCCATGCAGTGTTTTGTTGGCTATTGCTACAAATATACCTGTGCTACTTAAGACTGGTTTTGTGGGGGTTTTCCAGGGTCACATTACTAGCTGTAAACATAAAAAAGCAAGTATGGAAATTATTTAATTATATATAAACAATTATTTGCATTAGATTGTAAATGACCTATACTCTAAAATCTGTCTATAAATGACTATAACACTGATGTAACTTACAGTAAGGTGTTTTCATTCATGATAATTGTCTAGGCTTTGCTGTGCAGTGATAAATCTCCGCCTGTCTGATTTGATTCCTGAGCAATAATTCAGGTATTGTGTGTGTTTTCCTCAGGGAGCAGCTGTGAATGTGCTGCGGTCATATGGAAAAACACAAAGGATCTGCTGTCATAAAGTATTTTTAGCTCTGAGTGAAACACCCAGGGCTCTGAGATACAGCTGACCCGAGTCCCGTCTGCTTTTACAACTAATCAAATCTAACAGCAAATCTCAGTTAGGCTACACTTTAATCTGGTTTGGCGCCATATTGAATGTAAAGCAGATGAAAATGAGGCTGTGAGGAATAGACTTACAGCCCTAGTCCCAATTTTTTTAAAGGTTATGTAAATGTCTGGATGAATCATTAAAATCATTTTTGATATGTTTTTACTATTGGGTGCAGGACACTATAGTTCATTTATGTAAGTAAACGGGGACATATTATACCCAAAAAATCCTCACACAGTGGACTACCAGTAAAACAATAAAATAAAAAATTAGGGGCCAAAAATTGAGATACTTTGACCTGACCATGTTTTGCTTAACTGTTTTTTCTTTAACTGCTAATGCAACCTTTTTAAACCACAGACTTAACAAAATTAAGCATTCAAAAAAGTAACGTCAGTTACTTTTTGTTTCCTTTATGTATTTAATGCCATTTTATTAACCAATGACTTTGCTGCTGACCTTTGTTGATCCAATTCAAACCAATTTTCTTTATATATGATAAATATTCCAGCCAAAATATCATCTTAAATCAAGAAGGATTTTCTAGACAAGTAAATAATTATTTTCTTGTTTTCAGAAAAAACAAGTAAAAATTAAGTGAGTTTTTGCTTAGAACAAGCTAAATAATCTGCCAATGGGGTACGCAAAAAAAATAAATAATAATTTTTTATTATTTCTTATTTCAAACAGAAAACAAGATTATTTTGCTTGTTTCAAGCAAAAACACACTTAATTTTGACTTGTTTTCAGAAAAAACAAGACAATAATTTTTACTTGCCTAGAAAATCCTTCTTGATTTAAGAATTATTTGATATTTTAGCTAGAAACAAGATAAAAAATCTAAGTAAGAAAAGCATTTTTTGCAGTGTACTAAAAAGCAAAACTTACTTACTAGATTAACTAACATTTGTGCTTTTTCCTCTTTCTTTTCCTACAGTTCTACTGTACAACGTAATTAGTTACTTTTTTGGGGGGTAATGCAATATTGTAATGCATTACTTTTAAAAGTAACTTTCCCCAACACTGTTCCTGGAAATTCAGTAATATTTCAGCCTCCCAGAGTTTCTAAAGTGGTGGTTCACCAAAATAAATTATTAGAAGCTTTTTGCAAAACTTTGGGATGCCCATTATAATGAATAAAAATAATGATTGCACTTTACTATTTTTCAGCATAAAGTAATATATGCATTTCTCATCTTATATCTATCTTAAACCAAGGGTTTTGTCATGCCACTGAGGCACTTCACTGAGTTTGTACTTAGAAAATTATTAACGAAATGTGCATAGTGTCTGTGAGTTTTGGCAACAATGTAAGCATTTCTATAAAATTGCTAAATACTTTATAAAAACAGACTATGTCCCTCAACCCCATTACACTAACCATTTTACACTCATAATAATTTAGACGCCACACTTATGTGACATCATTTACCAGAAATGACATCATCCAGGTCTCTTTAATAATGCTGCGGAAAATGCTTAGTAGAATCATACAGTTAATTCATATTTTTGAGGCATGTTATAGTCAGGGAGGGTACTGTTAAGCTTAACAACTCAACCCCATCACATAAAATTAAGATGGAAAATGATGACTATTTCAACATTTTATTTTAATCCATAAGTATATACAAAGTACTTATTTTATTTCTGCCATATATGGTCTACTCTGCTACACTACATGAGGAGCAGAAAAACCTCAAACGCGTCACAAATATATGTATTTCTCATCGTCATGGGGTTGTAAACTTGTGACAGGGTTGAGTTATTCACTTAATTTATTACTAATTTTAATGAGAAAAAAAATAGTAATTGTTTCAGTAAATATATATACTTCAAAATCATGATAATGCATATTTTTTCTTTAAATAGAATATTTGATGTAATATGTTCACTTAAACGTTGACAAGCGTCATACATCAGAAATTGCAGCCACATGTGCAGCAGAAAGACCATGTTGTCCATGCAGATATGTTGACCCAGAAACAAGGGGACAATTTGAGAGAGACAAAAGCAAAAATGTACATTTAAGGCAATTTATCCCTTCAAATGTGTTACAGTCTTCAACCCCGTCACACACATTGTCACATTAACATTTTTAGAAAAATAAAGGGAAGACAATTAAAAACAAAAGTATTTCTTGTTGATTACCATCTGACATGTTAAGGTCTAAAACAATAAAAATTTGGTTTTAGTTGAAATTTTAAATTAAACATTTTTTTTTTTTTTTTACAAAAATAAAGAGACCGTAGACATACAATTTGTATATGTTTAGCTTCAGTCCTATAAAAATATGAAAATGATGATAAATGTTTCTGAATCCCAGGACTGACCCCTAAAGTTCTTGTCATATTTTATTTTTAAACTATAGCAAATAAACTGTGATAATGTGAGAAATGTAGAAGGAGTCTGAATAAATTTTGGTTTGATTATAGATCACATCATTTTCCCAACTCACAACTTTCTTAACTGTTTTATGGAGTTTTTGTCTTCGGAAAGGCGTTTCATCAGCTTTTAATATTCTAGGAACGTTAAAATGACCAATTTTCTTCTCACAATTAGAATGACATTTAAAGCTTCCTAAAACATTATTTAAAACATTCTGCTAACTATTTTCACCCTTAATATTATGTTATTTAAATTTTTATTTTATGTCCATTTTTTTGCCATGATTCTAACTTTATTTAAAGGTAACAATTTTAAACAAATATTTAAACAAAAATGTAATCGTTCCTTACAAAACTGTACCACTTATATTACTTTATTTGAACGTTTATTTTTTATTTTCTGAGAACGCTATGTTCAGTTTTCGTGTCATAATTTTAATGTAGTTTTAAAAATGTTTTTAGAGCGTATATCAAATCATAGGGATGTTGTGAGAATGTTGATCTCAGAACGTTTTTCTTATTTTACCCTGGACCACAAAACCAGTCTTAAGTAGCAAAGGTCTATTTGTTGCAATAGGCAAAAATACAATGCATGGGTCAAAACTATTGATTTTTCTTTCATGCCAAATATCATTAGGATATTAAGTAAAAGTCATGTTCCAAGAAGATATTTAGTAAATTTCCTACCGTAAATATATCAAAACTTAATTTCTGATTAGTAATATGCATTGCTAAGAACTTCATTTACACAACTTTAAAGGCGATTTTTTCAGTATTTAGATTTTTTTGCACCGTTAGATTTCAGATTTTTTTTTAAAAGTTGTATCTCAGCCAAATATTGTCCTATCCTAACAAACCATACATCAATGGGAAGCTTATTTATTCAGTTTTGTGGTCCAGGGTCACACATACATACACACACACACATTCTTCTATATACAGTCGTGGCCAAAAGTTTTGAGAATGACACAAATATTAGTTTTCACAAAGTTTGCTGCTAAACTGCTTTTAGATCTTTGTTTCAGTTGTTTCTGTGATGTACTGAAATATAATTACAAGCACTTCATATGTTTCAAAGGCTTTTATCGACAATTACATGACATTTATGCAAAGAGTCAGTATTTGCAGTGTTGGCCCTTCTTTTTCAGGACCTCTGCAATTTCGACTGGGCATGCTCTCAGTCAACTTCTGGGCCAAATCCTGACTGATAGCAACCCATTCTTTCATAATCACTTCTTGGAGTTTGTCAGAATTAGTGGGTTTTTGTTTGTCCACCCGCCTCTTGAGGATTGACCACAAGTTCTCAATGGGATTAAGATCTGGGGAGTTTCCAGGCCATGGACCCAAAATTTCAACGTTTTGGTCCCCGAGCCACTTAGTTATCACTTTTGCCTTATGGCACGGTGCTCCATCGTGCTGGAAAATGCATTGTTCTTCACCAAACTGTTGTTGGATTGTTGGAAGAAGTTGCTGTTGGAGGGTGTTTTGGTACCATTCTTTATTCATGGCTGTGTTTTTGGGCAAAATTGTGAGTGAGCCCACTCCCTTGGATGAGAAGCAACCCCACACATGAATGGTCTCAGGATGCTTTACTGTTGGCATGACACAGGACTGATGGTAGCGCTCACCTTTTCTTCTCCGGACAAGCCTTTTTCCAGATGCCCCAAACAATCGGAAAGAGGCTTCATCTGAGAATATGACTTTGCCCCAGTCCTCAGCAGTCCATTCGCCATTCTTTTTGCAGAAGATCAATCTGTCCCTGATGTTTTTTTTGGAGAGAAGTGGCTTCTTTGCTTCTTCTCTTGACACCAGGCCATCTTCCAAAAGTCTTGGCCTCACTGTGCTGCAGATGCGCTCACACCTGCCTGCTGCCATTCCTGAGCAAGCTCTGCACTGGTGGCACTCCGATCCCGCAGCTGAATCCTCTTTAGGAGACGATCCTGGCGCTTGCTGGACTTTCTCGGACGCCCTGAAGCCTTCTTAACAAGAATTGAACCTCTTTCTTCTTCTTCTTTTTTATGCAACGCAATGATGGCTGCACGCGTTTCTTTGCAGGTCACCGTGGTTAACAATGGAAGAACAATGATTTCAAGCATCACCCTCCTTTTAACATGTCAAGTCTGCCATTCTAACCCAATCAGCCTAACATAATGATCTCCAGCCTTGTGCTTGTCAACATTCTCACCTGAGTTAACAAGATGATTACTGAAATGATCTCAGCAGGTCCTTTAATGACAGCAATGAAATGCAGTGGAAAGTTTTTTTCGGGATTAAGTTAATTTTCATGGCAAAGGAGGACTATGCAATTCATCTGATCACTCTTCATAACATTCTGGAGTATATGCAAATTGCTATTATAAAAACTTAAGCAGCAACTTTTCCAATTTCCAATATTTATGTAATTTTCAAAACTTTTGGCCACAACTGTACACTCACCAGCCACTTTATTAGGTACACCTTACTAGTACCGGGTTGGACCCCCTTTTGCCTTCAGAACTGCCTTAATCCGTCGTGGCATAGATTCAACAAGGTACTGGAAACATTCCTCAGAAATTTTGGTCCATATTGACATGATAGCATCACGCAGTTGCTGCAGATTTGTCAGCTGCACATCCATGATGCGAATCTCCCGTTCCACCACATCCCAAAGGTGCTCTATTGGATTGAGATCTGGTGACTGTGGAGGCCATTTGAGTACAGTGAACTTATTGTCATGTTCAAGAAACCAGTCTGAGATGATTCGCGCTTTATGACATGGCGTGTTATCCTGCTGGAAGTAGCCATCAGAAGATGGGTACACTGTGGTCATAAAGGGATGGACATGGTCAGCAACAATACTGTGCGTTGACACGATGCTCAATTGGTACTAATGGGCCCAAAGTGTGCCAAGAAAATATCCCCCACACCATTACACCACCAGCCTGAACTAGGGTGACCACCCGTCCCGCTTTGCGTTGTACCGCACAGCATTTTCACCCCTTGTCCCGCACGTCACAGTCTGAAGAAATGTCCCGCATTTTCATGAGTCTGTTGATTTTTTTAAATTATCATATTAAGAAAACATGTATGTATGCTTTTTTAAGAAAGCTTTTTATTATTATAATTTTTTTTTTTTTGCAGCGTAGTTTCCACGCAAAAGATGTACAGACCTCATGTGATCTAGCACCACCGACAGAAATGGTCGATCGCAGACGGAAAAACAGGATATTCTTTGTCAATTTTAACAAATTAAAAAAATCGATGCAACTGTCAGATGTTACTTTCTTCTTATTTTTATAGTTCATTTGAGGCGGTTCTGTGGAGTTATTGTAATGACAAATGTCAAGTGCGCATTATTGTAATGCCAGGGCACAATTCTCTCGCAGGTGGATTCTTTCACTTTCAAATAAAACGGACGTGTTTTCTCTCGGTTACATGTGCACGCTCAGAAACATAAATAAGCGCATATGACAACGGATGTATATCAGTATTTATATAGCATAACAATGGAAAATGTATCTGTCTTGCATGTGTCCCACATTGTCCCGCAAAATCACAAATATGTCCCGCAACAGAACTAATGCCAGGTGGTCACCCTAGCCTGAACCGTTGATACAAGGCAGGATGGATCCACGCTTTCATGTTGTTGACGCCAAATTCTGACCCTACCATCCAAATGTCGCAGCAGAAATCGAGACTCATCAGACCAGGCAACTTTTTCCAATCTTCTATTGTCCAATTTTGGTGCCTGTGCAAATTGTAGCCTCAGTTTCCTGTTCTTAGCTGACAGGAGTGGCACCCGGTGTGGTCTTCTGCTGCTGTAGCCCATCCGCCTCAAGGTTCGACGTGTTGTGCGTTCAGAGATGCTCTTCTGCATGCCTTCATGTTGCCTTTCTATCAGCTCGAACCAGTCTGGCCATTCTCCTCTGACCTCTGGCATCAACAAGGCATTTGCGCCCACAGAACTGCCACTCACTGGATATTTTCTCTTTTTCAGACCATTCTCTCTAAACCCTAGAGATGGTTGTGCGTGAAAATCCCAGTAGATCAGCAGTTTCTGAAATACTCAGACCAGCCCGTCTGGCACCAACAACCATGCCACGTTCAAAGTCACTTAAATCACTTTTCTTCCCCATTCTGATGCTCGGTTTGAACTGCAGCAGATCGTCTTGACCATGTCTACATGCCTAAATGCATTGAGTTGCTGCCGTGTGATTGGCTGATTAGAAATTTGTGTTAACGAGCAGTTGGACAGGTGTAACTAATAAAGTGGCCGGTGAGTGTATATATATATATATATATATATGAAGTTACAAGAATTCTCCATGAACATTACTTTAAGAACATTTTGTCCTAACATTTATATGACTTCTAAAAAATGTTGTGGGACTGGGGAGCTGCATTATCAGGGTGTTATTTTTATCGCCCTCACTCACTAAACATGCTGACTGGGATCATCTAATGAGGAATCATGGTCAACATGTTCCAGAGATGATGCAGGAGTTTGTAAACACCCTGTCAGACACAGCAGAGTTTATAACTCCATCTTTGACACAACATGATGTGTTGTGCTGTAAGTGAAACTACTAATCCACTAATAGAAACTAAATAAAGAACAAATGAATCTCTAATTACATGCATCTGTGCTGACACACTAAAAATTACAAATAGCACTGAATTAAAGCAACAGTTCACCCAAAAATAAAATTCTGGTTGTTCATCCTCAATGTAGCCATTGCACAAAATAAAGGTTCTTTAGTGGCATCAATTGTTCCATGAAGAACCTTGATCATCCATGGAACCTTTCGAATGCAGAAAAGGCTCTTTAGTTGAAAAAGGTTATTTCGATTTTTAAAATGTTCTTCAAAATGGTTTGTTTAAGAACTGTTCAATGAAAGGTTCTTTGGGCATCACTGCAAAAACACCCTTTTGGAAACTTTATTTTTAAGAGTGTATGGAAGTCAGTGGCTACCGGCAACTGTTTGGTTACCAACATTCTTCAAAAATATCTTATTTTATGTTCAGCAGAAGAAAGAAACTCATATAGGTTTGAAACAACAACTTGAGGTTGAGTGAATGATGACAGAATTGTATTTTTTGGCTGAAATATGCCTTTAATTGGGAAATTCTGAAGTAGAAAAAGTGAAACATTTTCTTGTAAAACAAGTTTGTTTTTTACAATTGCAACTATTTTTATGGTGCATAATGTACAGGTGCATCTCAATAAACAGTGTTGGGGGTAACATAAGTTACGTAATAATATTACTTTTTTCAAGTGACTAGTAAAGTAATGCATTACTTTTTCCATTTCCAAGAATATATCTGAGTTACTTTTTGTTTCCCTTATGTATTTAATCCCATTTTATTAACCAATGACTTTGCTGCTGACCTTTGTTGATCCAATTCAACAAAATACTTTGCAAAAATACTTTTTTTTACTCTTTTCCAGCCAAAATATATAAAAAAAAACTTAAATCAAGAAGGATTTTCTAGACAAGTAATTAATTATTTTCTTATTTTCAGAAAAAACAAGCCAAAATTAAGTGAGTTTTTGCTTAAAACGAGCAAAATAATCTGCCAATGGGGTAGATTATTTATTTGAGTTGAATTAGATGGGGTAGATGCACCTGTATATTATAAAACAGTTCTCATTAAACAAAAAAATATATATATATGGTCTTGAATAGCAGCTCACCAGTGTATATCACTGAACAGCTACCATAGAGAACTATGAACCATAGTTGACATGCAGTGCTACTGCAAGAATCTCATCAATCTGACATGGATAAAATAAAGTTTTAATATAAGTTTGTGATCTTAACAATATCAAATGGTCTCTATATTGCACATATGCTCTGACAGCACAATATAAATGCAGGTCATTATCACAGTATCAGTATTTGCCACAGTCTCAGCAGTCAAACTCTATTCAATTAGACCATTATAAGACAGACAGTCAAGTGAAGGGATAAATAATACATGATGTTTAGTGGGTGTCTGTCTGCAATGATCCGCACATTTTAATGACCTTAAGAAATGATTTAAAGATGCCACACCAGGTTGTTAAAGGGATTATCGTTATTAATTAAAACACAAATGAAAACAAAACTTACATTGTTTTTTTTTAATTTTCCCAGCAGATGACTTTCAGTACTTTATACTGTAAAGATCACATTAGCCACACGTGAGAAAATAAAGAATGAAAGTGTTTAAATGTTCTAAATAAAACTACCAGTGAAATGTTTGTTTACATTTACTGTAGCAGACAATGTTGTTTTATATCACGTATATAATTTTTAGTATATAATACAGTTGAGGTCAAAAGTTTACAGAATCTGCAAGATGTTAATTATTTTACCAAAATAAGAGGGATCATTCAAAATGCATGTTATTGTTTATTTAGTGCTGAACTGAGTAAGATATTTCACATAAAAGATGTTTACATATAGTCCACAAGAGAAAACAATATTTGAATGTATAAAAATGACCCTGTTCAAAAGTTTACATACACTTGATTCTTAACACTGTGTTGTTACCTGAATGATCCACAGCTGTTTTTGTTTTGTGATAGTTGTTCATGAGTCCCTTGTTTGTACTGAACAGTTAAACTGCCCGCTTTTCTTCAGAAAAATCCTCCAAGTCCCATAAATTCTATGTTTTTTTCCAGCATTTTTGTGTATTTTGAACCCTTTCCAACAATGACTGTATGATTTTGAAAACCATCTTTGAGGACAACTGAGGGACTCATATGTAACTTCCTTCCAGAAGGAAACATGATAAATTAAGAGTCGGGGGTGAAAACTTTTGGAATTTGAAGATCAGGGTAAATTTAACTTATTTAACCTTCTAGGGAACATGTATGTATCTTTTGTAGCTTCTGAAGGGCAGTACTAAATGAAAAACATATGCTATTTAGGCAAAATAAGAAAAATGTACACATCTCTATTCTGTTTCAAAAGTTTTCACCCCCTGGCTTTTTTTCCTTCTGGAGCATCAGTGAGTGTTTGAACCTTTTGTAATAGTTGCATATGAGTCCCTCAGTTGTCCTGAGTGTAAAAAGATGGATCTCAAAATCATACAGTCATTGTTGGAAAGGGTTTAAATACACAAAAATGCTGACAAACCAAATCATTTGTGGGACCTAAAGATTTTTTCGGAAGAACAGCAGACCGTTTAACTGTTCAGGACAAACAAGGGATTAAGGAACACTATTTTCTCTTGTGGACTTTATGTAAATGTATTTTATGTGAAAAGATATCTTATTCAGGTCAGTACTAAATAAAAACAACATTTCATATAATTAACATTTTTGCAGATTCTGAAATGGGGATGTAAACGTTTGACCTCCACTGTATACAAAATATCTTGAATTAGACTGTATTCTTATATTTTCTGCTTATATCTGCAGTGTGAGCATTTCTGCATGAGTTTGGAGGATGGCACTGCCTGCATGTCAGCTGTCATTTTTATTGCATCTTTTCTCCCAACAGAATGACCAAAAATACACCATGCAACAGCAGCAAAACCGGTCTGTCTTATGCTGAAATACACAAGGTTTTGCATCAGATTGTCTTTCACTTCAGTTTTTGACTCTATAATTCCAAAACTGAGTTGCTGTAAAATTTCGGTTGTGATTCACTTCAGGAGGAAACCCCTTTCATTAGATAAAAGCAATAGGGTATAATACAGAGAGATGCACAGTATGATCATTCATTCTGGGTACTGGATTATAAAGGAATATTAAAAACCTCACAATGCAGAATGAATGAACATGCAATGACCCTGTTCAGCTTTTCAACCTGTTTTCAGTGCATATATATTGCATGGAGTCCTTGTCTGTGACCTGCTGTGATCTGGGTCAAAGCCTAGGAGACCAAAAGCCCAGAGGTGAGGACCGGGAAAGCATTTTCACACTCATGTTTCTCATCTAAACACACAAGCTAACACACTGATCATGTGACATGTATGGAAGGACTGAAATATCTTGCACTGCAAACCTATTCTTAAACACTTTCATAAACAAGGTGCATTCTGGCAAGAAACAAAACTGCAAGAGTATAAGGCTATTTTTGATATATAAAAGATTTCTTCCTAGCTAAGATGGAATGTTCTCACAATTTTCTCACACAATTATAGAAATGTTAGGACAAAACATCCTTAAAATAATAGTTAATAGATTAAAGAATGGTCTTATAACTGTATATATTTGATATGTTCTCATATCATTGAGAGAGAACATTCTGAACATTATCAGAATGTTAATATATTGTTATTTGTTCTTGATGAACATTCTAAGAAATGTTTTTGTAAATTTTAAATAATGTTACAATCACATCAAGAATTCTGGACATTTTAACGTCTTTTATGTTTTGTGTATTTTGGGTAAAAAATAAAATTAGTAGAATGCCATAAGAAACGTTTTTGTAATCTTTCGAAACATTTCAAAACAATGTTCCCACAACCAGCCAAAATATCTAAAAATACTTAAATCAAGAAGGATTTTCTAGAAACAAATAGTTAAAATTAAGTGAGTTTTTGCTTGAAACAACCAAAATGATCTGCCAATAGGGTAAGCAAAATAATCTAGACTTCTGCTTGAAATAAGATTATTTTGCTTGCCCCACTGGCAGATTATTTTGCTTGTTTTAAGCAAAAACTTAATTTTGACTTATTTTTCTGAAAACAAGACAATAGCTAGCTAGATAGATAGATAGATAAAACTAACAAGGGTTTTAGATTTCACTAATATAAAGAAAATAAAATAACTTTTTTAAAATACAATTTTAAAATTAAATAAAATATATACAAATTGTAGTAAATTTTCTTATCTTTTTAATACAAATATACAAATAAAAATTCAAACATTAAAATAAATAAAAAATAAATGTAAAATATTTTTTATTTTAAAATTAGTACCAAAAAAAATGTTAGGTTTAAGGTTTAAGTTTAGGTGAAGGTTTAACTTTAGGTTTAGGGTTTAACCCACTCCAAACTTTCAATCAGAATCAAAAGATTCATGAACCCGCTTTGAAGTTCTGATTTAAATCAAGTGATTCACAATAAGCGAAGTTCCGATCTGAATCAAATGATTCACAAACCCGCTTCTCTGATCTAAATCCAATTATTCATGATTCGTGATCCGAAGTCCTGATCTAAATCAAATGATTTGCGATCCGAAGTCCCGATTTAAATCAAGTGATTCACGATACGCAAAGTTCTGATCTGAATCAAATGATTCACAACATGCGAAGTCCCGATCTAAATCAAATGATTCACAAACCCGCTTCTCTGATCTAAATCCAATTATTCATGATTCGCGATATGCGAAGTCCCCATCTAAATCAAATGATTCATGATACGCAAAGTTACGATCTGAATCAAGTTCCAAACTGAATCAAGTGATTTGCGATACGCAAAGTCCTGATCTGTATCAAATGATTCACAAACCCGCTTCGAAGTTCCGAATGATTCACAATCCGAATTCCCGATCTTAATTAAATTAGGTTTAAGTTTAGGTGAAAGTTTAACTTTAGGTTTAGGGGTTAGTTTAATTTTACAGTGCAGTTTTATGATTAACTTTCCATTAATTTTGTTTCACTGATAAAAAGGAAATACATTTTCTAAAAAAAAAATGATCCAAATATAATAAAACTTCAATTCTAGGTTGAACTAGAATTTGTGTATGTAATAGTACTAAATGTTTTCTGTTACTGCTTGATATTGGTCTCGTGCTGACGGTCTGTTGTTCAGGTGTCCTCACCAGCTGTACTGAACACAGAGCAGTGAAGAAAGCCCTCAGGAGCTGCAGGTGCAAATGAATGAGAGAACATCAGATGACAGACACTCACAGCTTCATAAAAGCATCTCTGAGGACGTCAGTCCCCTGACGATCCGCCGACAGACACAGATCTCTGAGAACAGGTAGAACAGCACATCTGATACAAGCCCTTAATAAGTCCATTATGTGGGTAATTATAATGACAGCTCTGCCCCATTTTACACTGAAAAAAGATGTCAAAATCACTTCATGTTCCAGATTCATGCAAGCTGATGCACGAGGGATATGAGACGTCTTACCTCAAAGATATTTGGAGTAATGTCATATTCACATTGCCGCAGGATTCATTACCTTTGACAAAGTTAAGATCTGCTCTGAGCGTCTCTGTTAGGAACTGGATCATGTCCATCAAACATGTCTTAATAAAGAATCATTCCTTACATGAAAAATGAAATTTGAAGCAAATCTTCATATTAAAGTACTCTAAACATATGATGTTCTCAGCAAGCATAAAATTTTGTCAGAATGTTCTTGAAAGGTTTTCTCAAAGTTATAAACAAACGTTCCTCCAGGAACATTGATAGAATTTTTATTCAAAGGCTTTAATAATGCGTTAGAACAACATACAGTGTTCATAGAATGTTTAGAGAACGTTCAAAAGGAACATTCCCATAATGTTTGCAGAATCATTAAATGGAATGTTCCCTTAACATTCATACAATGTTTTTAAAACATTTTTTTTTTTCAAAAATGACATTTTGACATTCAGAATGACATTCACAGAACATTCAGAATTACTGCTTTCATAACATGAAGTCATAAAATGACTTTGGAGCACGGATTGCGAAACATTCAATTTGCAAAATGATTCGCGAACCCACTTCAAACTTTTGATTTGAATCAAAAGATTCACGAACCCGCTTCGAAGTTCCGATAAAAAATCAAGTGATTCATGATAAGCGTAGTCCCGATCTGATTAAAGTGATTCACAAACGCGCTTCTCTGATCTAAATCCAAATATTCATGATTCGCGATCCGATGTCCTGATCTTAATCAAATGATTCACAAACCAGCTTTACTGATCTAAATCAAGTGATTCACGATACACAAAGTTATGATCTGAATCAAATGATTCACAATATGCAAAGTTCCGATCTGAATCAAGCTGCGATCTGAATCAAATGATTTGCGATACGCGAAGTCCCAATCTGAATCAAATGATTCACGAACCCGCTTCTCCGGTCTGAATCAAATGATGAAACATATTCCAAAGTCACGATCTGAATTAAATGATTCGCGCTACGCGAAGTCCCAATCTGAATCAAATGATTCATGAACCCGCTTCTCCGGCTAAATCAAATGATTAATGATTCACAATCCGAAGTCCCGATCTGTATCAAAGGATTCACGATACGCGAAATTCCGAACTGAATCAAGTTCAAAACTAAATCAAATGATTTACAAACCCGCTTCGAAGTTCCGAATGATTCACAATTCGCGATCCGAAATCTGAATCAAATGATTCGCGTATTATTATTTGATTCAGTATTTATTTGACATAAACTGTCCACGGTTTCTGATACCTAAAGATTGCCTATATGAATATAAAATGTATTTGACATGAAGCACCTGCCGATTTATTGGACTGCAGCTCGAAATACATGTTACATGGAAACATTGTGCATTATGATGGAGTTGTAGCTTAATTCAATGTTTTTGAAATAGTCTGAGCACTGCAGTTCAGTTGGTGACAGTTCAATTCAGTTGAAAGCATCAATCATCTCATACTATTGAAGTGAATGTTCAGTTTATACTGGTATTTATATTGTACGTTAACAAAACATTCTTAGAACATAGTTTTATTAGCTTGGTTTCAGGATGTAACGTTATAGAAACTGTACATTGGTCATATGACAGAAAGCAGGAGTTTACGTGACTTTCTCAGCAGTTCATCCGGATCATTTCTAATGAAGCTAAACAGCAAAAACAACTAATTCAGAAACTATCATGACTGTGAGGTTCCAGAGAAGAGCAAACGCTACATGCAAAGTGCAAAATATGCAATTTCAACACTTTCTGAGCACACTTGAGTACATGACATGCACACTACACCCTCTAGTGTCTGTCAGGAGAAACACACGTGTGTTATATGCGTTATATGTGTTATACAGTTATATGTTATAACTGTACTAAACTGTTGGGGTGTTTACACAAAAGTCTTAATTTGCTTGAAATTTAACCCTGTAAAGTCAGAGTTTTTGTTTTAAATGGAAAAGTATCTGTAGATAAACTTAAAAAAAATGCATATATGTTTTTATTTTGTATTATATTTGATCCATCAGGCTTCTAGGGCTCATACAATATGATATAGTCCGAATATGTGACCCTGGACCACAAAACCAGTCATAAGTGTCAATTTTTCGAAACTGAGATTTATACATCTTTAAAAGGTGAATAAATAAGCTTTCCATTGATGTATGGTTTGTTATGATAGGACAATATAC
This sequence comes from Cirrhinus molitorella, assembly GCA_033026305.1. Classification (NCBI taxonomy): domain Eukaryota; kingdom Metazoa; phylum Chordata; class Actinopteri; order Cypriniformes; family Cyprinidae; genus Cirrhinus; species Cirrhinus molitorella. Next base: position 3,045,734 of record CM065124.1, on the reverse strand, counting down.
AACTATTTAAAAATGTGGAATCTGAAATCAAAATAAATAAATAAATAAAATAAAATATTGAGAAAATCACCTTTAAAGTTGTCCAAATAAAGTTCTTAGCAATGAATATTACTTATCAAAAATTAAGTTTTGGAAATGTACAAAATATCTTCATGGAACATGATCTCTATTTAATATCCTAATGATTTTTGGCATACAATAAAAATCAATAATTTTGACCCATACAGTGTATTTTTGGCTAATGCCAAAGCGACTTTTGACTGGTTTTGTGGTTCAGTGTCACATATGAATGAAAAAAAGTTTCAAACTGAGCAAAAATACAAAATTTGGTGCAGATACAGATAGCTACTTATATGGACAAAAAGTGGACAAAATGTATAGCAGTTACCTAAATAAATTAATATAAATATCAGTCAGAGATTGAAATATTACTGCAGTTATTCTAACGTTTATTTGAGAAAAATCAGATTTGACTGCAAAAAGACATGTGAAGCACCAGCTGAAGATGGACGTTTGTACAATTGCACTAAAAGACCTTTTATCTGATAAGAAAACCTCAACTAAACTATCAGTCAGATGACAGAAGGCCTGGAGTATAGATTGCGTATGACAGGTTCGACAATAAAGTTTGTGATTTTTCTTGCAGTTTTACAGTTTATTTTTGTAAAAGGCACACATTTTCAGTTATTTCTTTTGTTCGCTCAGAGAGAAACTCTTTTGTGGTTGTTTTGCATGGAGTCATGTGATGGGATCTAAATCCAGCCTTGATTTGCATGTTACCATGGGAAGTGATGTGACTCACTCACCTCGACGACAGTCTCTCACAATCATCACAGAATCTTCTGCAAAACCTCAGATGTCTTCACACTCAACACTGTTAAGATGAAAATAAACGTTAAAATCAAGGGCAAAGCAAAACAATACAGCAGCACATTCTGCTGTGGCTCAAATGATGTAAGTCATGGGTTTGATTGTTTAGGAATCACTTTGGATCATAAAAGCATCTGCCAAAGTGTTTTGCTAAGCTGCTTAAATATGAATGTTTTCAGCTAAAACTTCTGCCATTTTTGGGTTAGTTTGTGCATTGCAGGTTCTAGTTCTAGGAACATGTTAAAAAAACGAATTCCAAAAGCCCAAATCACTAACCAAATGATATACTTGTCCTCTTCACACTGCTGGGAAGCTTATTCAGCAGTTACACCTCATTTCCTGTCTGTACAGGAAACAGTGGGGTCATGGAAGGTTGGCTTACATATTTCCTCCAGGCCTTTGCTTCCTTTCTGAGCTTCCTGATGTTCCCCATTATCTTTTAGTTCACTCGTGCAAGTCCATATATTCTCCCAGGAAGCCTTTCAGAGAGTTTACATATGGCGAACAGCAGCGCTAAACAGAGAGGAAAAGGGTTTCATAACTATAGACAAAAATGCTTTTCTGTTGCATGCACACAAAAAACAACAAATAAAAAAAGAAATTATTTAAATAATTTAAATATAATAATAAAAAATAAATAAAATGAAATCAAATAAAAAATAATTATAAAAAATAAATAAATACCAAACAAATCAAAATAATCATAAAGAATTAAAATATATATAAAAATAAACCTAATAAAATACAATTTAAAATAAATTATATAAAAATAGCATTAATACAAAACAAATTAAAAATAAGTATTTTAAATAAATAATAAAAAATATTAAATGACATCAAATAAAATAAATAATACAAAAATATCCACCAAATAAAAAATAAATAATTTAAATAAAAAACAAATTAAAAATATAAAAATAAATAATTTAAAAAAATAAAATAAATTAAATATGTATTAAAAATAAATGAATACCAAACAAATAAAAAATAAATAATTAAAATAAATAATTACAAATAAAAATATCAAAAGAGACTGAATACAAATTAATAAAAAATAAATTAATAATAAATATAAATATAAAAAGAAATCAAATAAAAATACATAAAATAAATTAATAATAAATAAATAAATATCATTATAAAGTCTCACTGTTGTCTGAAAAATCTATTAAGCTGTTAGTGTAAACATTTGTAATCTGTGTAAAAACTGAATAAAATTGCGATGTGACAAAACGTTAACAGAAATATTATTCACACTGTTCGTGGAACGTGCTATTTCTGTTTGTCTTACGTTTTTTAAACATTACTACCTGTTTCAAAACTTTTCCAGAATGTTTTACAAACGTGAAATGTTCCCTGAATGTTCATATAATGTAAAAGAATTTTAAAACTAGACGTTTGGAACGTTCAGAGAATATTTAGAATGTTTTTATAATGCAGTTGGAACGTTAGCAAAACTTCTTACAGCACATATTTAGCTATGATGTGAGCATTAAAACTACGAAAACAAGTTTAGATCTGTCAATCTTAATGAAAATCAAGATGCCAGTGTCTGTAGCTGAAGAAGCAGTCGATATCTTGTGATGAAGAGAATGTAAACACAACACCGGAGCTGCAGTAACACGGCAGCGGTGTTTCCAGCGCCCCCTGGCGGCCGCGTCGCTACTGAGCTCCGGGACTCCTCCCCTAATGCAGACCGAGCAGATCGCTCTTCCTGCGGTGTGACAGCAGCAGTAGAACTGGCGCATTGTGTGTCTTTAATATTCATTTGATTCTTTTCTTCTCACGTTGAGTTATTAATACAACCTCATCTGATTTCCCTCCCTCTGGACGGACTGAAGGACGGAGCGGGCTTCTCTAAAATGGCCAACAGAGATGATGAATACGATTTCTTGTTCAAAGGTAAATTCTGCATTCCCTCATACAGAGCAGAGGAGTAATCATTCATAATCCATCCATTGTTCTTCACCTATAGATCTGACACGCAAAAGAGCCTGTTGTGTCATTAAACGTATTTTGCAGACTCTGAAATCATGCCATAAATAACAGGCTTTGAGATAGAAACGCCCGCAGAGGCATCGATACACATCCATCGATCAGTAAAACATCTGTTTGCGATGGCCTGGATGCTTTCACACGGGATACCAGGGGCCTAGATGAAGAGATGCATTGAATATATGCCTAATGAGCCTTAAATGAGGTGTATGAGCTATACTGAGTTCATGTTTTGGAGTGGAGTTTTCCACTGCGATCTAATGCTTTCTAGTCAAGCTGATGATTATAACCAGCTAACAGAGAACGTTCCCATAACTTTCACTAACGTTTTTAAATGTTATTTAGATGCTGGGACAAATTATTATTTAAAATGAGGTTTAAGGAACGTTCTTATGAGATTAATATTTGATGTATAACGTTACGTTCTCGGTATCTTGAAAGGAAACGGTCTAAGAACAGTGTTCTTCGACGTCCTTATGATGTTATTATACGTTCTCAGGACTTGTTCAGAACTATGTCCACTAGCGTTTTTCACTAATAGAATGTTCTCACAGCATTTTCAAAATGCTAGAATGGAATGTTAAATATAAAAAATGGGATTTTAAACGTTTAGAGAACACTCAAATGTAACATTCTTATAATGTTTTCAAAATGAAAGAATGGAATGTTCCTCTAACGGTCGTAAAAGTCAGAAAATGTTGGTTAAATATAAACAACCGTGTTTTAAATGCTGAGATAACATTCAAATGTAACATTCTCATAATGTTTTCAAAATGATAGAATAGAATGTTCTAACGGTCACATAACTTAGAAAATGTTCGTTGAGAGAACATTCAAACGTAACATTCTTACAATGTTTTCAAAATGATAGAATGGAATGTTCCTCGAATGGTCGTAAAACTGATAAAATGTTATAAATATAAACAAATGTGTGTTTTAAATGTTGAGAGAACATTCAAATGTAACATTCTCATAATGTTTTCAAAATTACAGAATGAAATGTTCCTCTAACGGTCATAAAACGTAGAAAATGTTCGTTAAATATAAAAATGTGTGTTTTAAATGTTGAGAGAACATGAAAGAATGGAATGTTCCTCTAACGGTCGTAAAAGTGAGTAAATGTTCGTTAACAACTGTGTGTTTTAAATGTTGAGAACATTTAAATGTAACATTCTCATAATGTTGTCAAAATGATAGAATGGAATGTTCCACTAACGGTTGTAAAAGTGAGAAAATGCTCCTTAAATATAAACAAATGTGTGTTTTAAACATTTAGAGAACACTCGAATGTAACATTGTCTTCAAAACAATAGGATGGAATGTTCTTCTAATGGTCACACAAGTAAGAAAATGTTCGTTAAGTTTAGAGAACACTCTTAAAATGTTTTCAGAATGATAGAATGGAATGTTCCTCTAATGGTCATAAAACTGAGAAAATGTTCCATAAATATAAACAACTGTGTGTTTTAAATGTTGAGAGAACATCCAAATGTAACATTCTCATAATGTTTTCAAAATTATATAATGGAATGTTCCTCCAATGTCATAAAACTGGGAGTAAATGTTTGTTAAATATAAACAAATGTTTTATAAATGTTGAGAGAACATTCAAATGTAACATTCTTATAATGTTTTCACAAGGATAAAATGGATTATTCTCTAACGGTCATAAAACTTAGAAAATGTTTGTTAAATATATAAAAATGTGTGTTTTAAATGTTGAGAGAACATTCAAATGTATCATTCTCATAATGTTTTCAAAATGAAAGAATGGAGTGTTTCTCTAATGATCATAAAACTGAGAAAATATTCATTAAATATAACAAATCGGTTTTAAATGTTGAGAGAACATTACTTATTCTATACTGTACTTTTGAAGAACACACAATTGTTGCTAATTAGGCCACATGCTGGTATTCTGTCCTCCAGCTGATTCGTTACACTGTAACCGCTGCTGGTGACTCTGTCACTTTGATTATATCACGTCACCTGATCAAAGTCTGACATGGCAAAACTGTTACATTTTTAACAAATCAGCATAATGTGAGGATCAAAGTTCGACTTGACTTCCTAGTAAGACAGCATGGGGATATCAGCCAGCCTTCCTCGGCCTGAGCTGAAGGAAATCAATGCAAACGCGTTCACAGCTTTAAAGGAGCAGCTCAGCTGTGAATGAAAACCGTGTCATCGTTTACTGACCTTCTTTTTTTGTGTGAAACACAATATGAGATGTTTTGTAGACTGTCTGGGCCATAATGAAAGCGAAATGGACATTACATGTAGTTACATGGCCATCAGATCTTGAGTAATGGGCCTTCAGAATCAAGAAAGAGAGCTGTTTTCATTTAACATTTTATCTTTGTCTCCATCTCAGTGAAGCTGAAAAAGATCCACCCAAGATTTTGTTCCTCATATTTTGTTGATTTGATTTGATGGTTAAAATAAATGATGTGCTCTACTATTCAAAAGTTCGGGGTAATTTTATCCTTTTTAAAAAGAAAACTTGTATGCACACCAAGGCTGCATGAATTTGATTAAAAATACAGTAAAAATAGTAAAATTGTGAAATATTATTTCAATTTAAAATAGCTGTTTTCTATGTGAATGTCTGTTAAAGTATAATATATTTCTGAGATGCAAAGCTGAATTTTCAGCATCATTACTTCAGTCTACAGTGTTGCATGATTCTTCAGAAATCATTCTATATGCTGATTTGATTATTATCAGTGTTGAAAACTGTTGTGTTGCTGCATATTTTAGTGAAAACTATGATTTTGTTTGATAAATAGAAAGTTCAAAAGAACAGCATTTATTTATAAAAGAAGTTTTTTGTAACATTATAAATGTCTTTACTGTCACTTCTGATTAATTAAATGCATCCTTGATGAATAAAATTATTAATTTATTTAAACCTTATGTTGTGATCTCAGACCCTCTGTTTGTCTGCTTCTGCTCTTAGTTGTTCTCATCGGAGATTCAGGCGTCGGGAAGAGTAACCTGCTGTCGCGCTTTACACGGAACGAGTTTAATCTTGAGAGCAAGAGCACGATAGGAGTGGAGTTCGCCACTAGAAGCATCCAGGTGGACGGCAAAACGATAAAAGCTCAGATTTGGGATACGGCAGGACAGGAGCGGTACAGGGCCATCACCTCTGCGTGAGTACAGTCAGGAATCAGATGAGAAATACTACAAGATACACTTCAAAGAATACCACAGTGTTGTATTAGTATCATTGTTATACTGTTGTAGTTTTTACTAATAGTTTAAAACAGAATTTTTATAATATATATATATATTTTTTTTTTTTTGCAATTTTGGTAATTTTGTTGTGTATTTTAGTAATTCTTATTAATATAAAGAAAAATAAAAAATATATATTTTAGTGCAATTTTTGGTTTTAATTTTTTAGTACACCAAGTTGTGCTGATTAAAAAAATCTGAAATAAAATCAAATACAAAAAAGGAATTTAATAGTTTAATTATTTAGTTTTACCTACCCTGGTTCTAAAGTACTTTTTTTAGTAATTCTTATGCAAGAAACAAGTTGTAACACATATGCCACAGTATGAAATTATTTGCATTTGTGGCTGTTGATAAGTGAACAGATGTGGTTTTGGTTCCCCTGTGCCAAAAATAATATTTGCATCTTTATTACAGCCATTAACTATTTTATTTTTATATTTTGTTATATTTCAGCCGATGTGATCAAACCTCTAAATGTGAATAGTAATTTTTGTTAATTTGTTAAGCCACAAAACCAGTCTTAAGTAGCACGGGTATATTTGTAGCAATAGCCAAAAATTCAGTGTATGGGTCACAATTATTGATTTTTCTTTTATGCCAAAAATCATTAGGGTATTAAGTAAAGATCATGTTCCATGAACATATTTTGTAAATTTCCTACCATAAATATATCAAAACTTAATTTTTGATTAGTTATATGTATTACTAAGAACTTAATTTGGACAACTTTAAAGGTGATTTTCTTAGTCACCATCAGATTTCTGATTTTCAAATGGTTTTATTTTGAACAAATATTGTCTTATCTTAACAAACTCTACATTAGTGGAAAGCTTACTTGTGTTTAGGTAAACTTTCAGGTTATGTATAAATCTCAGTTTCAAAAATTGTACTCTTATGACTGGTTTTGTGGTCCAGGTTCACATATTAGATGGAAAACTAAAACTAAATTAAATAATAAACTAAAAATATTAAAGGTGTTGTACACTTACTCACCCCATTGTCATCCAAGATGTTAAAGTCTTTCTTTCTTCAGTCGTAAAGAAATTGTTTTTTGAGGTAAACATTTCAGGATTTCTCGTCATATAATGGACTTGTATGGTGCCCGTGAGTTTGAACTTCCAAAATGCATTTTAAATTAGCTTCAAAGAGCTCTAAACAATCCCAGCTGTGAAAGAAGGGTCTTATCTAGCAAAACGATCATTTATTTAAAATTTTTTAACCTCAAACGCTCGTCTTGTCTAGCTCTGCGTAAACTCTGGTTCATGATGGCTAGGGTATGTCAAAAACTCCCATCTTATTTTCTTCTCCAACTTCAAAATCTTCGTACGTCGCTGCAGAAGTACAGATCCAGTGTTTACAAAGTGAACATGCAAAGAAGGTCAAACGCCCTTTACAAAAAAAAAAAAGGGAAAACAGCGATGTAGGGCAATTTCAGAGTTGGAGGAGAAAATGTTTTTGACATACTCTAACTGTCTTGAACCGGAATAAACTGAGTTCACACAGAGCTAGACAAGACGAGCATTTGAGGTTAAAAAGTATATAAATTGTAATTTTTTAAAGAAAATAATTGATCATTTCACTAGATAAGACCCTTCTTCCTTGGCTGCATTTAAACTGCATTTTGGAAGCTCAAACTCGTGGGCACCATAGAAGTCACTATATGGAGAGAAATCCTCAAAAAACTATTTGTTTACGACTGAAGAAAGAAAGACATGAACATCTTGGATGACAAGGGGGTGAGTACATTATCTGTACATTTTTGTTCTGGAATTGAAATACTCCTTTAACTAAATGAAAAAGAATAAAAATAATAACATGTATTTAGTAAATGGAGAAACTATAATTATTTACTCACTTAATGCAACAAAAACTAAAACTGAAGCTGAAACTGTGAGCAATAATAATAGTGATTCTTTGTTCTGGTTTTCTGACGTGTGCAGATATTATCGTGGCGCGGTTGGCGCGCTGCTGGTGTACGACATTGCCAAACATCTGACCTATGAGAACGTGGAGCGCTGGCTGAAAGAACTGCGAGATCACGCCGACAACAACATCGTCATCATGCTGGTGGGGAATAAGAGCGACCTGCGCCACCTGAGAGCCGTTCCCACCGACGAGGCGCGTGCTTTCGCAGGTACAGCCAACCCTAGAGACGCAGCAGACCAATCCTCTGAAGAGCTGACGAGGAAAACTGCTGCTCCTTTTGTTTGTCTCATCCTTGTAGGCATAATGCAAACCTTTGGAGAATTACAGAGTATTTTAGATTGTTAAAGGAATAGTTCAACAAATAATGCTGAAAACATACTCACCCTCAGGCCATCTAAGATGTAGATGAGTTTGTTTCTTCAACAGGTTTGGAGAAAAATAGAATTGCATCACTTGCTCACCAGTGGATTCTCTGGAGTGAATGGGTGCCGTCAAAATGAGAGTCCAAACAGCTGATAAAATGTTAAAAAAGCTTAATTATGGAGTTGTTTCTTACAAACATGCATCTTTTCAAGATGTTAACCGATGAACTGGCGTGGTGTGGATTACTTGTGGATGTTTTATCTGCTATTTAGACTCTCATTCTAATGGCACCCATTCACTGCAATTTGTTCTGACAGTGATTCATCATTTAAATTTTCAAAATAAAAGTAGGTTAAACATTTTTATTTAGGATAAGAAATACATTTGAACTACACTGATTATAAAAGTAATCAAATCCGATTATTATATTAGAACAAATAGAACAAAACTTTTTCATAAAACCGTTCTGACAAACACTGTTAAAAATTGCATTAAATTGATCAAAAGTGACAGTAAAGATTTATAATGTTAAAACCAATTTCTATTTAAAATAAATGCTGTTCTGTGAGCTTTCTATTCATTAAAAAAATAAAAAATAAAATAAATAAAATATATCATAGTTTCCACAAAAATATTGGGCAGCATAACTGTTTCAACATTGATAATAATCAGAAATGTTTATTGAGCAGCAAATCGCCATATTAGAATGATTTCTGAAGGATCATGTGACATAATGGTGCTAAAAATTCATCTTTGCATCACAGATTTGAAATAAATTACACTTTACAATGCATTCACAAAGAAAACAGCTATTTGAAATTTAAATAATATTTCACAATTTTACTGTATTTGTGATCAAATAAATGCAGCCTTGGTGAGCAAAAGAGACTCAAAATTGCTGCATGCTTTTAGATTTGCATTGAAATTCATCCTGCTTTTGTTTTGTGAACAAGATTTGTTCATGCTATCAGTGGATATTTTAAGAGCAGGTGATGTTAAACACCTTCTGCTTGCTTCCAGAGAAAAATAACCTGTCATTCATCGAGACGTCTGCTCTGGATTCAACTAACGTGGAGGAGGCCTTCAAGAACATCCTAACAGGTACAAACCCAAACGCTTCCCCACAGTAGCAATAAATCAACCAACATGATTCCCATGACAGCCACAGTGGCGTCTTATGTAACTTTAAAAGTGCAGCATCTGCCATCTGGTAAGCTGCGATTGCCTGCCAGGAATGATGGGGACTTTAGAGAGACATTTTAGATAGGGCTGTAAATATTCACACTTATAATGATGCGATTTCATAACCATTCTTTACTAGATGATGCAATGCAACGTCAAGTCCGAAATGTTTCCATGATTTAGTGTGATTCAGTCCATTTTTACACGCGTCACGATTATAATTTTTTTAAATAGCTAAACTTGACGGACAAATGTGAATTTTACATTCACAGACTCAAGAATTAAAGCTAATACACTGAGATATACTCAGTCAAGATATTATCTACGACTGCATTTTTGTATAAAGTCAAAATACTACGATAATGAAGTTGAAAAACTATGATAATAAAGTCGAAATACTACGTGAATAAACTCGAAATACTACAAGAATAAAGTCGAAATACTACGTGAATAAAGTCGAAATGCTACGATAATAAACTCGAAATACTACGATAATAAAGTCGAATTACTACAATATTAGTCAAAATACTACGATAATAAAGTCAAAATACTATGATAATAAACTCAAAATACTACGATAATAAACTCGAAATACTACGATAATAAACTCGAAATACTACGATATTAGTCAAAATAATATGAGAATAAACTCGAAATACTACGATAATAAACTCGAAATACAACGTGAATAATTTTAAAATAATACGAGAATAAACTCGAAATACTATGACTTTATTATTGTAGTCGAAATACTACGAGAATAAAGTCGAAATACTACGTGAATAAAGTCGAAATACTACGTGAATAATTATGAGAATAAAGTCGAAATACTACGAGAATAAAGTCGAAATACTACGTGAATAAAGTCGAAATACTACGAGAATAAACTCGAAATACTACGAGAATAAACTCGAAATACTACGAGAATAAACTCGAAATACTACGATAATAAACTCGAAATACTACGTGAATAATTATGAGAATAAAGTCGAAATACTACGTGAATAAAGTCGAAATACTACGTGAATAAAGTCGAAATACTACGAGAATAAACTCGAAATACTACGAGAATAAACTCGAAATACTACGAGAATAAACTCGAAATACTACGATAATAAACTCGAAATACTATGTGAATAATTATGAGAATAAAGTCGAAATACTATGAGAATAAAGTCAAAATACTACGTGAATAAAGTCGAAATACTACGAGAATAAAGTTGAAATACTACGAGAATAAACTCGAAATACTACGAGAATAAACTCGAAATACTACGATAATAAACTCGAAATACTACGATAATAAAGTCAAAATACTACGTGAATAATTATGAGAATAAAGTCAAAATACTACGAGAATAAAGTCGAAATACTACGTGAATAAAGTCGAAATACTACGATATTAGTCAAAATATTACGAGAATAAAGTCGAAATACTACGATAATAAAGTCAAAATACTACGTGAATAAAGTCGAAATACTACGATAATAAACTCGAAATACTATGATATTAGTCAAAATACTACGAGAATAAAGTCGAAATACTACGAGAATAAAGTCGAAATACTACGTTAATAAAGTCGAAATACTACGTGAATAAAGTCAAATTATTATTATTAAAGCAAAAGCTATTAAAAACATTTTAGTTAACTGAAATATAAGTATATAAATATGTTTTATTGGCATTATTTTGCATTCATTTTCTCACTCTTTCTCGCTCCGTTCTCCTGTATCTGTAGAAATCTATCGTATCGTATCACAGAAGCAAATCGCCGACCGATCGGCCCACGACGAGTCGCCGGGAAACAACGTGGTGGACATCAGTGTCCCACCGACTACAGACGGCCAGAAGGGCAACAAACTGCAGTGCTGCCAAAACCTGTAACCATGACAACCAGCCCTCACCTGTCAATCATCTGTCTCCCTCTACATGTCATGCGCTAACATTCTCAATTTTATTTGTGTAATGTAATATATATATTTTTCTTTTTGATAGCTTGTCCACTCACATACACACATGCGACTGCCATGAGTAAACTTTTACAGTATCAGACTGTGCTCTGAGTTTATTGGATGCTAGACTGTGGTTGATATATGAAAATCAGGTTTATCAAAGTAAATATTCCACTATCATAGAGAAACATGGACATAAAACACTTTACCTTGAACTTTTTCCTTCAGGTGTCCTCTGCTACTATCAGGTCAATCTCAAGATCATGTGAAGGTCATATTTCACTACAAAATCAAAAGTAATAATAATTGAATATAATATAACAATTGAAAAAATATATATATTATAGAAATGCAAAATTATATTACATTTTGCATTACTGTAATATATATATATATATATATTATATTATTATATTTTTAGTAAATACAATTATATATATATATATATATATATATATGAGGTGAATTCAGGAAATAATTTTTCCCTCAAAATCCAATTATGATAATGTAAAAATAAATTAAAAAATAAATAAAACGTCACTATAATTTGAATCTGTGGGAAATGTCATGACATTTTTTTTAGTATACTATGAAATATATATAATATTAATTTATTAGTATTATTAATAATAGAATTTTTTTTTTTTTTTTTTTTTTACTGTTTTTAACCTCAAATTTGTATTATAGCAATACAAAATCATATATATATATATATATATATACACACTAATATATATATTACAGTAATGTAAATTCATATATATATATATATATATATATATATATATATGATTTTGCATTACTGTAATATATATTTTAGTATATAATGAAATACTCAATTTAATCATACAATTAATAATATAATTTTCAAACTATTTTTAACCTTCAATTTATATTACAGCAATACAAAATTATAAATATAATTTTATAATTTTCCATTGCTGTAATATATTACTGTAATTTGAGGTAAATTCATGAAAATGTCATGAAAAAAAAAGAAAAAAAAAGAAGAAGAAGAATTATATATATATATATATATATATATAAATTTTAGTATGGTATGAAATACTCAGTTTAATAGTAGAATTTATAATATAATTTTGCTTTTAATAATTAATTTAAACCTTTTTTTTTACCTTTTTTTTTTACATTGATTTCTACAGTATTTTCATCACATTTTCATAAATTTCCCTCATTTTAATTGCAGTAATGCAGTAATATATGTTCCTTTAGATGAAATATTGTATAACCTCACATGTTTTCTTGAGAATGACCTCAGAAATCAAGCTACTAGAAAGACAGTACTAGTTGTAAGCGTTAAAGCTGCCAGTTAAGTCTGATATCAGAGCTTTCTATTCCTGTCAGTGTAACACTATGATAGGAGGAAGTGATATTTACAGCAGACAGGAAGTCACACACTTTGGCGATTCTGGTACATCAAATAACAAACACAATCATGTGGAAACAAACTAACAGATCAGCAAAAACAACTCAATACCAAACAAGAGCTCATCTGTTACAGCACTATTTATTTGGTTTTATATGCATAGTTCTTTTGGGATTATTTTTATTTTATTTTTTTTGTATGCATTGTTTTTTTTAATGTGTAGGTTCATTTGTCAAACACACCTCAGTGTCTCGATGAATGCTGGTCTGGAGGTTCGCTGTGAACACAAACACAAATACAAACACACACAACTATTTGTAATTACCAACATTTTCAAATTAAAAATAAAATGATGCTGAAATTGTGAATATTGTGTCAATTAGGCATCAAAATAAACATGTACACAAATTAGCCACTATGATGTCACTTCCCTTTCATTGCAGTACAAATTATGGGATTACATTGCATTATGGGTAAAATAAAAAAGCATGTTTCATAATGTATTGACAATGATAATATATTAACATTAACTAAAAATACAGCACTATTGTGAATAAAAAGAGTCATTATGGTAAAAAATTAACACTTATAATAATACTAATAATAATAGATTAAAATAAGTAAACTAAATAAAATGATAAATGAAAACATTAAAGTGAACAGAATATATAAAAAAAATGGAAAAAATTAAAAATATGAATTTTAGTATACTATGAAATATTCAATTTATTAGTATAATTAATAATATATATATATATATATTTTTTTTTTTTTACTATTTTTAACCTCAAATTTGTATTATAGCAATATATATATAGTAATATATTATGAAATACTCAATTTAATAGTATAATTAATAATATAATTTTAATTTAAATAATTAATTTGTAACTTTTTTACCTCAAATTTGTATTACAGTAATACTACATTTTATATATATATATTACGTTTTTTTGCATTAACTTTTGAATTAACTAAAAATAATGCACTATTATGAATAAAAACAGTCATTATGAGTAAAAAAATATATTATTCATACTTCACTTATTGTAGTAGTAGTAATAATAATAATAATAGATTAAAATAAGATTAAATGAAATGAAATGATAAATTAAAAAAATAAAATAAACATAAAATATAAAAAATGGAAAAAAAAAATATATGAGTAAAATCATTATGGGTAAAATGATGTGAAATAACAAACCTGTTTGCCAATATAGAGTAAGTAAAAAACAAACAAACATTTAATTAGAAATAATAATTACAAACATTAACCCTTTAACTGTCACTCCCATTTTTGAACATAGATGTGAAAATGCAAACGTATTTTTTTATAATTCATGAAGGAAAACATTTTGTAATATGATTTTAATGTACATTTTTCATGGCAATTCAATGTCTGATTTTAAAATGGTTTTTAAAGGATAAATTTTGATATTTTAGGTTTTCAATTGATGTAATTTCTTATGATTTCTAAAGCATGATAGGGAAAAAGGCAACGAAGGAAGTTTTAGGTCAGAACTCCTGTTATGATGTAGATTTCTGAGGTGCACTATTGTGCACTATTAAACTATTACTTTTCCTACATAATTTGTAACACAAAACAGTGGTCAAATATATATTTAGGAGTGTCTAGAAAAGCGCTATATAAATGAATTATTTAGTTTGTCTTTAACTTTTTGTAATATGGTGAAGTAAATGTAAGGTGACAGTTAAAGGGTTTTAAACACATCTGGAAAATAATTGAAGGAGAATCTAATCTGACAGCAATTTGGATGAAGTGTGGTTTGGTTTCAAAAAATACATATTGCATTTCAATTATAAATGTACTTATAATTTGATTGTAATTCCTTATTATATGATAATTGGCTCAGATTGGCTTATGTCTGCAGTCAGGAGTCAAACAGCAAACTTTTGACCTGCATTATTTTTCTCTGGGTGTGAATGTGAATGTAAATGAATAGTTATTGGATGTGTTTCCAGTCTCACCACTGCAGGAAGCCTGCAAACACCGATAAGAGCCGCTGCCGTCCAGTCTCATTCATCAACATACCACAGACAGCAATAACACACATGCTTTTAGAAAATGGTATAAGCATTCAAAAGCAAACCTGAGGGTTTGGCATCAGCTATAAAAGCTAGTGTTTTGTTTTTTGAAAAAAAGCAATACTCTTATTCATCAAAACTGCATTTAATTAATCAAAAGAGACAGCAAAGGCATTTATAATGTTGCAAAAGATTTCAAAAATAAAATATATCACAGTTTCCTCAAAAATGTTGGGTTTAAAATAATTTATAGATAATAATCAGAAATGTTTCTTGAGCAGCAAATTAGAATGATTTCTGAAGGATCATGTGACACTGAAGACTGGAGTAATGATGCTAAAAATTCAGGTTTGATCACAGAAATAAATGACAGCTTAACAGATATTCACATAGAAAACAGATATTTGAAATGGTAATATATTTAGCATTTTTTACTGCTTTTACTGTATTTTTGATCAACTAAATGCAGCCCTGGTGAGCAGAAAAGTCTTCTTTCAAATATATTTAAATTCAAATGACTGTTCACTGAAAATCTTACATTCTGCTGGAGTGTCTTGGTTTTTTTCTATGATGTTTCATCAGTGACTGGTTTCTTCAGGCCATCATTGGAAGAAAAGAAAAACTACAATATCAAAACATAAGTGTAAAAAATATAGTGATGACAAGAGAAGCATTAAAAACAAATTAAGTGAACTGAAGACAAGTATGTGGAGTTAAATGATCAATATGAGAAGCAGATATTACACATAATTCAAACCTTTTCTATGGCAGGTTGCAAAATATTTAACAAATAATAATAAATGGAAAAAAAGAAAATTCTTGTTGTAAAGCAAAAACAAAACAAAAACTAAAGCAAACAAAAAACAACCAACCCAAAATAAATAATAATAATGATAATTTTAGATGTTTTCAGATTTTACTTTCTTTATGCTGTATTTCTTCCCTCAAAAAAACAAATGTAAAACAAACAAAAACAACCCAACCCATAAAAAGTGTATGTATATATACATCTATTTTTATGGGCTGGTTGGTTGGTTGTTTTTATACATTTATACACTGCAAAAAATGCTTTTAAAACTATGTAAAAATGTGACCCTGGACCACAAAACCAGTCATAAGGGTCAATTTTCTGAAATGGAGATTTATAAGAAAAATAAATTATATTGGAGTCATACTTCACTCCAAAATCAAAAGAAAAATACATAATATTTTGCATAAAAAAATTGAATCCTGTTTTCAGATTTTACTTTCTTTATGCAGTATTTCTTCCCTCAAATTCTCATTGTAAAAAACAAAACAAATCTAAAACAAACAAAAACAAAAAAACATAGACACATATACATATATATACACACACACACACATTTTGTTTTATTTTTATGGGTTGGTTGGTTGGTTGGTTGGTTTTTGTTTTTATACATATATACACTGCAAAAAAAAAAAATGCTTTTCTTACTTAGATTTTTTGTTTTGTTTCCAGACAAAATATCAAAAATTTCATCTTGAAAGAATATTTTGCAAAATGTACTTAATTTTGACTTTTTTTTTTTTCTGAAAACAAGACAATAATTTTTACTCGTCTAGAAAATCCTTCTTGATTTTAGAATTTTATATATAATAGATATTTTGGCTGGAAACAAGACAAAAAAATTAAGTAGAAAAAGCATTTTCTGCAATATATATATATATATATATATATATTTGTATGTATAAAAACAAATAAAACAATATATATATATAAAAAAATAATAATTATATATATATATATATATATATATATATAATTATTCTTTTTTTATGGGTTGGTTGTTAGTTTTTTTTTGCAGGTTAGTTTCCAATAGTATAACTCTTTTTTTAGTTGTTTATTCATTCATTTGATATTTTGATATCATATTTACGGTAGAAAATGTACAAAATATCTTCATAGAACATGATCTTTACTTAATATCCTAATGATTTTTGGTATAAAACAAAAATCTATAATTTTGACCCATACAATGTATTGTTGGTTTCGTGGTCCATGGTCACAAATCATGCTGTTTTTAAAATATGAAGTCTGTAAAGACAATGTAAATGATTCAGCCATAAATGTGACCGACGCTCTTTGCATGTCATTTGTTTTCACCCGGAATACACTAAACATGTTTTTAGTCCTGAGAAGAAACTCATTCGCTCACACAAAATCACAGAGTGAAATTTTTTTTTTTCCATGTAGGCTTTATTCATATGGTTTGTTTTTATTTTTACATCATCATCATCATCATCATCATCACCAGCTAATGATCTGTACAGACACATAGGCCATGGATGTTTAGTGTTAGAGACGGACACTTACAGACGCTTACTTACTTGGTTTGGTTCACATGCACTGAGTCTCACCGGAAAAAGAGCTCGAGAAAAGACAAAGCCTAAAATACAGCACAGACCTTCCTCACACAGATAACCAAAAAAATATACAGTCAAACACTCTCATACACACATATTAGTTACTGTAGATCACATACTCAAACACTAGAGCTACAAACCAAACGTCCTGAAAGACATGCAGCCCCAAAAATAAAACTCTCAGTACTTCACACATACAGTACATTAATACGCTTTAAAACATATTGTACATTATACTACAAAGACCTGCACCGTCAAATATGACAAATGGGATTGATTTTGATAATATTGAGTTTCACTATTCAAATAAGGCCATTTTATTCTTTAAAACCCAAACTGAACATTAAAGAAACGACGTAGTATTATTTCCAACTCATTTCGCACATTTACATTATTACACTTTAAAATGGACATTAAAAATTTAGAAAGTATTGCCACTAGACTTGAAAACACATCAATAAAATCGTAAAATTATATCAAATTTTTAACTCCATTTTAAGTGCATTTTTGCAAATGTGATTTTAAAAAAATTAAGGAATTATTCTGCATTATTTTCATGTCACAGACTAACTTATACTGAAGCAAAACATTCCCTTGAGAGATTGGTTATATACATGTATATATAAATTCCTGTTGTGACCATGATTATGATATTCAGCACATCCGAAATTAGCTTTGACGAACGAATAAAGACATTTAAAAAAATATAAAAAACTATAAAGTCTTCATAGACATCCATAAAATGGCATAGATATAAGATGACAATAAATAAAACATTTTTTTAAGAAAAACTATGGTAGAAACTCTTCCTTAAAATGGAGTAAAGCTTAAAAAAGCAGAATGACAAAGTTTTAAAAGTTTTTAGTGTTTCGTCACAAACACAGACAGTTAATCTTAAAATGAAATTGAACTTCTGATCGCATCCTTTCGCTCATAAAATCTGTGAGATTGTCATTACAGATATTGACTCTAGAGAGCATTGTTTTCCAGTAATATTGCCTAAACATGCTTCAAATATGCATTTATTCGAGAGGCAAAATGTTATATCATGTACTTTTCATACTTCCCTAGCAATAATAATAAAGTAAACAAAAATCTATACTAAATTATAATTATAAAACAATATTAATTTATAAAAAGTATACTTTTTTAAATAAGCAAATAATAATATTTAAAATATAATAATAATAATAATAATTAAGATATTTTAAAAACTAATTATGAATTATAAATATAAAATATATTGTTTATATTTTTAATACAATTATTTTTTTATCAATAATAATAATAATTGCTTTAAATAAAAAAATTAAAAATGATACTAAACTATAAAGTATAATTGTAATAGACAATTATGTAGATGAAAAATGGCAATAAATAAAACATTATTTTTAAAAGAAAAAATATATACTGGAAACTTTTGCTTGGACACAATATGGATTTTTTAATAATATATTTATAATATAATTTCAAAACCTTAATCCTAATATTAAAATCTTAATATTAACAATTAATTAATGCATCTCATTTTAAAGAAGTTTAGGCATTTTACTTGAAAACAAGACAGAAATATTGATTAAATAAATGATTTTTAACCTGAATAGAGCGAATTCACTGTGTTTTAATAAAGACTATCATAGACCAATCATGATCTATAACAAAATACACTGACTTATGAAAAATACAGAGACTGAGAAAAAAGACAAGACTCACATGACTGACGCTCAATTCATGATGCTGATATGTTGCAGCTCCAGCGGTTTCACAGCAGCTTCCAGCGTCGCATGATATGTTTTCAGTCTGAAACCATCAGTTTTATCGCATATTTTAACTGTAATCCACTCCAAACATCCAAAAATCTAAATACATCATGTAATTATAGTACATGCAATCACAGGGAGAAGTTCAAATTGCATAATGAGGAAGCTCCACGCTGGACGTGTGGATTCAGGAAGAGTTACGGCTTTCGGATGACTTCGTGGAATGATTGAAGACATTAAATCTAGTCTAGTGCATTATGGGAGTGACGAGATGTGTTTGAGGGTCGATGTACGTCACTAAAACGTCCTGACGTTTGGATTCACAAACACACACACCCTGGATTTTCTGAGAGCTAACGTTGGTCTTGAAGGGAACGGATCGGGGAAGTGGCACCCAGTTAGAAAAGAAGGGGTTGTTTTTGTCCGGAAAGTTCTTTAGTTTGTCTCGCTCGTGCCCCGAAGAGCAGAATCCTTCCTGGAGAACAGGTCCAAGCAAAACCGCTTCAGTCCCAAAGAGACAAACGTCTACTGAACATCCAGATTACTGTACAGACAGAGAGACAGAGAGAGAAAGAGATGTTCAAATACAGTGAGGGAAAACATTATTTGCTCCCCTGTTGATTTTGTAAGTTTGCCCACTGACAAAGAAATGATCAGTCTGTAGTTTTAATGGTAGGTTTGAACAGTGAGAGACAGAATAACAACTAAAAACTCCAGAAAAATGCATTTAAAAAAAGTTCTAAATTGATCTGCATTTTAATGAGTGAAATAAGTATTTGATCCGCTATCAATCAGCAAGATTTCTGGCTCTCAGGTGTCTTTTATACAGTTAACAAACTGAGATTAGGGGCACTCCCTTTAAGAGATAATGTACTTACTCCCTTGTCATCCAAGATGTTCATGTCTTTCTTTCTTCAGTCATAAAGAAATAGTTTTTTGAGGAAGCATTTCGGGATTTCTCTCCATATAATGGACTTCTATAGTGTCCCCAAGTTTGAACTTCCAAAATTCAGTTTAAATCCAGCTTCAAAGGGCTCTAAATGTTCCCAGCTGATGAAGAAGGGTCTTATCTAGCAAAACGATCGGTTATTTTTAAAACAAACTGACAAATGATATACTTTTTAACCCCAAATGCTCGTCTTGTCTCGTCTCTGTGATGCGCAT